>NDGN011318213.1:0-23879 GCA_002564285.1 Tympanoctomys barrerae | reverse complement strand
GCCTTCTTAACCTCAGAACTCCTGCATTCTGAATGCACCTAAAACCAATGCCACATGGATGATACCAAGGTCTGCTGCCACTGGAGCAGTAGCCTGGCTTCCTTCTCTCTTGGCTGTAGGGGTTGAGTGCCTGGATCACTGAGTCCTCTGAACTTAATTTTGAGGAACAAATTCTTTATGCTGATGCCATTCTGGAACCTGGTGTGGCATTGCCTCCATTCTGGAACATGGGGCTCTGTGGCTTTTTCCTCAAGGCAAAGTCCTTCACTCTTGCAATTCTACAAAGGGTGGAGACCTGCTGCCTCCTGTGATGCCCTCAGGCCATCCTTTTGTTCCTTCCCAGCACTGGAGATCCTCTCAGCTCTATCTTTGCATTCCACAGCTTTATTGGAGCTTCCTTTCTGGCCAAACTCACATTTTAAATGATCTTTCTGGGCTCTTTGCTCTTGATTCTCAGCATAAATCTGACTAAAAGCCCCCGACAATAGCTGTCCTACTGCCTCAATATAGACGTGCTATGAAATTTCTTTTGCCAGATTAATCAGCCCACCATGCTTCATGTGGTGGGCTGTCTCTCAACATGAACAAAATTCTGACAAACTTTCTGCCAAGCCATAATACACCCAGTGCAGTCCTTTTCCCCAACAGAGAGCAGGCTGGTCTTTATGTGCAGGATTCCTACCAGCCTTTTGGTCTTCTGATCTCTGACCAGACTCCTCCATACAGAACAGCTGAAGCTTTTCTTGTAGGCTTCTCTTGTAGGCACCATCTTGGAAGCTTTCATGTCTCTTTCCATAAGCCATTCCCAAAAGCTTGTAATCCACATAGTCAGGTAGTCACAGCAGTGACCCCCTTTCTGTCCCATTTACCAAATTATGTCTCAGTTACTCTTTTCTCGTTGCTGTGATAAATACCTGACACCCAAAATGAAGGAGAGAAGGGTTCATTTAGTTCATAGTTAATGTAGGTTTCAGTCCGTACTCAGCTGGCTCCAAGGCAGAGCGGCACATGGCAGAGGGCAGCCGTTCAGTGGTGGCCACAAAGAAGAAAAAGGGCAAAGGAAGTGCTAGCAGCTCGGGCAGCTAGCTAGCCTCTCTCCCCTGCTTACATTGTAATGCAGATTACTTACACCGGTGCCAGAGGGCCAGGGTGTGGCACTCACTCCTGTAATCCCAGAACTGGATCAAGAATCAATCACAAACTCCAGGAGCTGCCCCCTGACTGCATGAGCTTTGGAGAGACAACTAGACACCATAACAGAAAGAGTTGTGCAAGTTGCTCCAGAAATAGTGAACTTGCATGTCTTCATCCATTTGAAAGTATTTAGGCACAGGCCTGAAGATATTTCTGGGATGCAGAGCTCAATGACAGAAGTCAGGGACAGATGATGCCTTTGAGGAGATTACAGACTCCTGAGGCAGACTTGAAATGTGTCCTCCTCTGTCAGCCAGCCCTCAGCACAGTGGTGACACACTTCAGGGCTGGGAGCGAGGGAGCCTTGGTTCTAATTTGCAGCCCTGCTGCTTGTTCACGGGAGGACACTGAGCAAGGTGTTCAGGTGTGCTCTTGCCATCTGAGGCACTGAGACCTGCTGTGGGCGGTGGAGGCTTGCCAGGTACTCTGGGGAGCTACCCCTCCTTCCGCCAGGTCACCAGGCCTGTATCCAGAGCCCCTGATGACATCCGAGGTGGCACTGCGGTTGCCAACATGCACAGCCCCTACAGCTGAGAGTGCTGATAAAGGGTGCCCCCAAAACCATGGAGTTGGTACCTAAATTCAGTAGCCTGTTTTTCACCACATGGCACTGTCAGTTAAATAGCTGTAACTTGAGAAACATAGGAATTAAATTAGTTGATGGTATGTGTAAGTAAAAAGAAGTTGTCTTGGTTTGTCTTTTTGGAATTTCTGCTGAGATTAATAAAGATGGAAAGTATTACACTGTTTATAGGAATAATAAAAATTACAGAAGTAGCCAGTGCAGTACCTGATCTGAATGTACACAAGTAATTATGCTCATTTCATATCACAATATAATTTTCTCACTGAAGCAAAAATGAATTTTCCCCTTTGGCGGAGCATGATCTGTCTCGCTGTATGTATGACATGAATTTTTATGTCCTTTGAAGCTGTGTTGAAGATAGCCTAGTGAATCACAGTGGCACGTCTCGTTGGCAGAACCCACTCTTTCCTCTTTATTTCCAGGGGCCACATCCAGAACATTGTTCTTAAACTTACTATGAATAATTTATATTCTTGCTAATCTTCATTTTAGGAGTTTAAAAGTTTTAGTGAGGATAAAGGGAACGATAGTGGGCTTGCACTAGAGGTAGGGGTGCAAAGGAAATATCTCATGCTATTATTGGATTCATGAAAACTAATAGCCCTGAGAAATGTAATTTAGAAAGCTGCACATTTTGACTAATACATAGATTACTTGACATGTAGGTTATTATTCAATTGACAGACTTTATATGAAAATGTTAAATATCACTGGAAGTTGCTGAAGATTGTACTTGTTAATTATTCCATTGTATTGCCAAGTGTGCCTTCCCTTTTGTCATTTGGCCTTTTGGACTGTTGACAGAGAGCAGCTTCAGCATAAATGAGTGTGTCATTGCAGGTGACACAGGCACGTAGTTGGCCCTCAGTGGATACGTTTGCTGAATGACTGTGGGTTTCAGCTGAAATTTATTTTGGTGTTTGTTTTAATTTTTTAAGTATTTCAAGCACAGTGTGTGTGATTCCTATGCATGTTAAAGTTGGCGCTCTGGAGCCTCTTGTGTCTTTAATTAGGGAGGTGTTGAGGTCGGAGGAGACTGAGGCCAGACAGAAAACCAGACCTTTTTAACCTGGTTGAAGTTCCTTTGGCCTGAATGTGTAGGTATGTAATGATATGCTTATATACGTAACCAGTATTTATTTATGTCCACATTTTAAGCTTTGGTTCCTCCATTTTCATACATAGATACTTTGTATGAAAGTTTCTACAATGACCTTTCTTGATTTTCCCTAGTAAAGCCCTGTTTTTGTGATGTGGTTCTTTGCATTTTTGACTCTCCCAGTTCAGTAGCTTCCCTGGTATTTCCGAAAGTTTCATTTTATTTTATTTTGTTTTTTTTGCAGAACCGGGGATTGAACTCAGGCTCTTGTGCTTGCCAGGCAAGCGCTTATTCTATTGCGCCATCTCCCCGGCTCTCCTTTTATTTTTTTTTTAAAGAGTCACGATCAATACGTCTGAGGTATCAGTAGTATATCCTGGGACTTCAAAGGTATAGCTGTCGGGTCAAAATATTTTTGTGTTTGCATGAAAGATCACAGCAGTGACCTTTGTCTTTGACCGTGAAGTTGTATGAGCAGAAAAGCGTGATGGAAGCTTGAGAAGGCGAGGCTTGATGAGGTCATTATTGTCAGAACAAACAGGCGCTCTGTGCCCAGGTGTTCTGCAGCGTGAGTGGCCAGCAGGGCCCAGGCCCAGGAAGAGCGCACTACAGATCTCCCAGCAGGCCCAGGAAGAGCGCACTACAGATCTCCCAGTCACACTGTCATGACTCGGCACATTGTGAGAACTGCTGCTTTTGAAATGGTTTCTGTCCCTTAACATGTTGGCAGATGGTTGGTCACCCCTTGGAGGTGAATTTCTCTGAGACTGCACAATCAGAGAGCCTAATGCAGGGAATAAGACAGGCACCCTTTTAGAAATTATTGTCACAGCCTATTTGTGACTACAAAGTCATGAATCACTTGCCTGTCTCTAAAAGAAATTCCAAAAGAGCAGTTTCACTGACAGAATTATGGCCCTGCTGTAACAAATATATGTTGAATTTGTGATCATCAGCTAACCTCCCTAGGTAACTGTTTTGAAGAGCAATCTTGTAAATATTTAGGACTGGATACATTTGTTTTATACACTTAAGTTCCAGGCCCTGGAGTCCCAGCAGGCCTAGCATGGTGTAGCCAGGGTGCCCGACACAGACCTTCAGGAAGAGCTAAGGAGGCTTTGCAGTGTCCCTGGAGGGCCAGACCGGACGTGGGCCTGTAAGGAGCAAGTATTTTGGCGAGGGCACTGTGATTGCTTATTGACTCTATTAGCTTTCCTGTCATTGAAACAGTACCAACACCCACAGCTTAATTTGTCTGATGGATTTAGGGCATTCGGCCCACAATGGGCTGGCTCCAACGCAGGAGCATCGTGGCTTAGTTGATTCCACCAGGAAGCCAAGCCGGGGAATAGCACCAGTGAGGAAGTGGCCAGGGACCAGAGGCACCACCAGGGCCACATATGCACTTCCTACCCAGCCCCCCGCCCCAGAGTGGCTACTAATCTGCTCAGCATTTCTTAATCCAGTGAAGTTGGTATATTGAGATTAAGTCACATGGACCTTTCTTGATTTTCCCAAGGAGTTAAATTTTAGAAGCTGGTGACCATAATCTGAAGGGGCTTTTTGTCAAGGAAGTGCCAGCTGTGAGTCACCTCAAGTGGTGTGGCCTTGAGGTGCATCATCATGGGGGCTTAAGTGCCCTTGTGGTCCCAATTTTCCCCTAGCTGTGAGAGTCAGAGTGTTCAAGTTGGCTCAGAAAATTCGATTGCAGGAGAATGGGCCTTATTAGAAAAAAAGGCCCCTCCCAGAACCGAGGCGGGTTCCTGCAGCAGGGACTCCTTGAGGTGTGCTCTCCCAGCCTCAGGCTGCTCCCCTTTTCTGGAGAGCCACACTCTTCTCTGCAGGCAGCTTGCTGCCGACGCCCGCACCCCTCTCCTGGGCTTGTGTACGGTGTTGGCACAAGCCCCCCCATGGGTCCCATCTTTCAGGCCAGCCTTGCCAGTTCTGACAGGGGTGCTGGTGTGGAGCAGGGAGCCACGTGTTCAAGATGGCTGTCCACCTGAAGTCCACCGGGTAGGTGGCGGACACCCCAGCAGACGCACAGAGAAAATAGTGACATAGCATAAGTGGCAGTTCCAGAGGACACGGTCGCTTGTGAAGGAGATGCAGGGTGTGAGCTTCATGCAGCCCAAGACAGGCTCTGTCCCTCTGGGCGGAAACCTCTGCAGTGGCTCCTCCGTCACAGTTGAGCACCCTTCCCGGGACAGCGCACAGGAGCAGGGACGTAGGAGCTGGGGCCAGGCAGACACAGCTGTGCCCGCAAGCCTGCGAGCGGCCGGAGGTAGCACATACGCAAGGAGGAGTTCACCAGAGTTCAGAACTTGTGTTTCAAAGATCACCATCAAGAAAATGAAGAGGTACCCCACTGCGAGAGAGAATGTATTCACAAATAAATACTATCGCTGATAAAGGATTTGTATCCAGAATGGATAAAAAGCTCTCTATCACTACAGTAAGATAATACCACAATTTTAAAAAGGGCAGGAGCTGGTGGGTGGCACGTGCCTGTGATGCCAGCACGCTTGGGACACTGAGGAGGACGGTCCCCAGTCCAAGCCCAGCCTGCGCAGTTGGGCAATTTAAACAGATGGGTCTCTAAATAAAAAAATAAAAGAGCTGAGGATTCAGTCCCCAGCACTGTAAAAACAAAACTAAACTAAACATTAAACAAAATGGGGCAAAGGATCTGAAGGGACATTCAGTGACAATGTGCTCACTGTGATATTTTGTAAGGGAAATGAATGCAAATCAAAATCCGGATGAGTTGCCCCTTAAGGCCTCTTCAGATGGGAAGAAGGGAAAAGCAAAACACTTTCTAGTGTTGGGAGGGGTACAGAGAAGTTAGAGCCTGCCTTGGACTGCAGGGGGGGTGCTAGCAGGCCCAGCCGCCTTGGGGCAGACTGGCAGGTCCTCGGAGGCGTAAGCTGTCCCCCTGAGGTGCCTCCACCCTGCTCGCTCAGGAAGAACCCCAGAGGAAGGATGCCGCGTGGTCGTGCCAGAGCTTGAGTATGAGTCACTGTTCATGATGGCCCCGAAGGGGAGAAGCTGCAGGTAATGACTGAATGAACCCAACGCGATACAGAAACACTGAAAAGGAGCGAAGCAGTGTGCGCCACCACGTGGCTGGACCTCAAGGACAGGCTGAGCAAGAATGGAGACAGAGCAGAAACCAGAGGCTCCCTGGCCTGGGAGGAGGAGGCCCTGTGGATGACTGCTGAAGAGCTTGAGTTTCTTTTCACGTGACATGCCCTGCACAGGTGCTGGTGGCACTGCACTGGGATGAGGCGCTGTGTTTTCCCTTGTTATTGGGAATGCATCTGTGAAATCTAATAAATGCATAGTTGTGGGGAATCGGTGCACACACACCACACTGGGAGCCTTTCCCTTTTCCTGCCTCCCTTCCTGTCCCCCTCGCTCTCAGATCCCTTTCCATCCCACAAAGGCTGTCCCTGAGTCCTGTCAAGTAGCTTTTCAGCTGTTCTTGTTTATGCTTTGGGTTTCTCATAAGAGAGAAGCCATGCGCTATTTAACTCTTCTGATTTGTTTCACTGAACTTTAAGGTCTTAGGTTACGATCTTTCCTACAGATGACCCTCCTTTATCTTTCTTTGTGTCAGCTGAGTACTCCATTGGGTATAAATACCACCTTTTCTTTCTCCGTTCGTCTGTTGACGGCCGCATAGTGATTATGAGTTGTTCTGCAGTGAACATGGTGTGCTGGGATCGCTGTCCTACAATGTCTTTACCTTTCGGCGGAAGATGCTCAGAAAAGGAATAGCTGGGTCAAAGGGAACCTCTGCTTTTAATCATCTAGGAGTCTCCGTACTGAGCTCCACAGCAGCTGCGCTAGTTCGCATTCCGACCAGCCTTGTGGTAAGGATCCTTCGCCCCACAGTCCTGCCAGTATTTGTCTGGTTCTTGGTGATGGCTCTGCCTTCTGGAGTAAGGTGGGGCCTCAGCGTTGTTCTGATTTGTGTTTCACTCATGGCCAGCGATACCAGTCACTTTTTCATGCACCCACGGATTATTCGCATTTCTTCACTTGAGAAGTGTCTGTTCATTTCATTTGCCCATTTTTTGGATTGTGCCTTTTCTCTTGGGAGGTGTAACTTTGGGGAGGTTCTGCATATATTCTAGATATTAATCTTTTGTCTAAAGAGTAGATGGCCAAATTTTTCCCCATTCTGTAGGTTCTCTCTTTGCTCTTTTGTTGTTTTCTTTGCTATGCAGAAGGTTTTTAATTTGATATAGTTTCATTTGTTGATTATTGGTATTATGTCTCATTTAATGGGGTTCTGTTCAAAAAGTCCTTGGTAATGCCTATGTCTTCATGAATCTTACAGATTTGCTGTTTCTGTTTTTATATGTAGGTCTTTGATCTATTTTCATTTAATTTAATACATGGCGAGAGTGATGGGTCTAGCTTCATTCTCCTGCCTCTGGAAACAGATATCCCAGCACCATCTGTTAAAGCGCTCATCTTTCCTCTGGTTGGTTCCACTTTGTCAAAGACAAAGAATTTAGTGTCCCTGGGGTTTGTCTGTATCCTTAGTTCTGTTCCACTGTGTCTGTTTTGTGCAAGTACCATGTTGTTTTTATCATTCTGACTTTGTCATATAACTTTACATTTGGGGTTAGGATGCTTCTCCCGTTCCTCTTGTTACCCAGGGTTGCTTTTGCTGCTCTGGGTCTCTTCAGGTTCCATGTAAATTTTAGAATTGTTTTTCTAGTTCTGTGAGGAATTGCTGTTAATATTTTGATTGGCATTGAATTAAATGCATATATCATTTTTTGGTAAAAACACAACCACTTTCAGAGTATTTGTTCTGCCTGTTCAGAACAGTTTCACTTTCTGATGTCTTCTTGGACCTCTCTTTTCAGAGGTCATTCACTTTCTTGGTTAGGATAATTTGCAGGTATTAGCTTTTTTATGCTATTGTGAATAGAATTATTTTTTCTGATTTCCTTCCTGATGTGTTCATTGCAGCTGTACAGGAATGCTATTGTTTATTGTGCTCTGATTTTGCATCCACTAGTTTGCTGAATTTGGTTAGTAGTTCTAGGGTCTTCAGTGAAGTGTTTTTGGTTTCCTACTGAAGGAATCATGACATCTGTGAATAAGATAGTTTTACTTCTTCCTGTCCTGTGCGTACCCTTTTTATTTATTTCTCTTGCCTGATTACACTGTGTAAAGTTTTGAGTACTTTCTCAAACAAGAGTGCTAAGACTGGATATCCTTTTTGTGTTCCTAATTTTAGAGAAAAGGCTTCCAGTTTTTCCCCAGTTAGTATGATGCTGGCGTTGGGTTTCTTAAATGGCTTTATCAGCCTGAGATAAGATCCTTTTATGCCTCTTTTCATCAGAATTTTATCATGAATGGCTGTTTGATTTTGTCAAAGTCTTTTTGTGCGTCTGTTGAGATGATCTTGTTATTTTTGTCATTGCTTCTGTTTATGTCATGTATTATGTTTACAGATTTTCATATATTGAACCTACCTTGTGTACCTGGTCATAATGATTTATCACATTTTTCCAGTATCTTTTTGAGAATTTTTGCATCTGTGTTCATTAATGAGTTTGACCTATAGTTTTCATTTTTTATTAATTCCCTTATCTGGTTCACGATCTGTGTAATGCTAGCTCCCAGGAGTAGGTTCGGCTGTGCTTTTCCCCATTCAGATTAGAGACCTATGAACATTTACAGGTACCCCGGAGTTGTGGTTGAATTCTGTGGTGAGTTAATCAGGTCTTGGGCTTTTCTTAGTTGGTAGAGTTTTTATTGTCATCTTTATATCACTGCCTATTATTGGTGTGTTCAAAGCTTTTATATTTTCTTGGATCAATTTTGGTAATGTATATGTGTCTGCTTCTAGTTTCTCTAATTCATTGGAATATAAGTTTTCTAAATAGTTTTTTTTTTTTTTTTATAATCCTCTGGGTTTGGATAGTGTCTGTTGTGATTCCACTTCTTTCTTTCCCTTATTCGTTGTTTCTTTCTTTCTTTCTTTTTTTTTTTTTGGTTGTCTACTTCCACTTTTTGATCAGTATGTGCCTGCCATACACAATGATCGCATTCTAGGGAATTTGTCCCTGTACACGACACAGCCTTAGTCTTCTTTTCCCCACTCTCCCTGCCCTTTCACGCTTTCTTCCCTTCCCCATTTACAAAAGCTTTGCTTTCGCGGGCCGTTCTGATAGTTGTGGCCGGCCTGATAGCTCAGTGGAGTAAAGCACCCGCTTAGGCGAACGCAGCACCTGGGCTTTGATCCCTGGCTTGCTGTGCTGGCCCCACCCCTGGGGTGCACTGAGATAGCAATTGAGACTGGGTGTGGTGGTGCATGCCTGTAATCCCAGCTCTTGGGAGACTGAAAACAGTAGAATCACTATGAGTCTGTTATGGTTTGTGTCTAGTTATTCCCCCAAAGCCTCATCTAAGTTACAGGGCAGACACGGCTGGAGGAGCAGGGAGTGGCTTGAAGGGTGTGGCCAGAGGTCTGGGGCGGAGCCAGGGGGCGTGGCCAGAGGCACAAATTCATCCTGGACACAGTGAGGTCTCAGCCTCTCTTTCAGACTCCGTAATACAGGATGACAGTGTATTGAGGTCTTGCTATGTAATTCAAGCCGCTTTAAACTATGAAACATCTGGTAACTGTGAGCTAAATAAACCTTTCCTTCCCTAAGCTTGAGTGTCGGGTATTTGTCCCACCAACGAGAGAAGAGTAACTAAGACAGAGTCTGAGCCACACAAGGAGACCCTGGAGACCCTGTCTTAACCACAGGAAGTGAGAGAGCTTCATTCTCACCGGTTCCTCCCATCCAATTCCCTTTCCCTTATTTCCCTTCCCGGTTCCCTCCCTTGTTCCTCTTCCCATTTGAACAAATTCTGTCTACTTCTCAGTGACTGTCCTCCGGTTTGATCTGTATTTACTCTTTGGGTTTCTCACACACAAGGAAGGCAGTGTGAATGATGATCTCAAGATGAATCTATTTCTCCAAAAATGTTCCAAGTTTTGTGTTTTTATGGTAGAATAGTACTCTATTGTGTATAAAGACCACATTTCTTTCTTTTTCTTTTTTGTATTTTAGGGAAGGGTCTACAGGGTGTTCAGAGTCTCACTACTAGATCCGGACTCCATAGTGATTCTCCTGTTTATGGCCTCCCAAGAGCTGGGATTACAGGCGTGGGCCACCATGCCCAGTCTCAATCGACATCTCAGCGTGCCCCGGGGGCAGGGCTGGCACGACAGGCCTGTGGATTGAACCCCAGACCCTGCACCTGCTTGCGGGTGCTTTAATCCATTGAGCTATTTGGCTGGCCCTCATAAAACCACTTTTCTTTATCCAGTCATCCATTGAAGAACACATGGGCTGTTTCCAAGATTTAGCTACTATAAATTGTGCTGCTGTAAACACAGGTGTGCATATATCAGTGGTGGGGCACTTTTAACTCTTTCAAGAAAATTCCTAGAAGGGGAACAGCTGGCTCAAATGGAACCTCTAGTTCTCGTTCTCTCTCTCTCTCTCTCTCTCTCTCTCTCTCTCTCTCTCTTCTTCCCTCCCTGCCTCCCTTCCTCCCTTCTTTCCTTCCTTCCTTCCTTCCTTCCTTCCTTCCTTCCTTATCTTCATACTGATTTCCACAGTGGTTGCACCCATTTGTTCTCCCACCAACAGTAGAGAGGGCTCCTTTTTCCTCACAGGCTCATGAGCTATTGGTTGAATGCTTGATCTTAAGAGGTCATTCTTTTTGAAGTGAAGTAGATCTCAGTGATGTTTTAATTTTAATTTCTCAAAGGATCAGTGATATTGCACATTTTTCATGTATTTATTTGATGTTCGCACTTCTTCATCTGAGAAGCAGCTCTTCATTTCAGGTGTCTGTTCTTGGACTGGAAGGAAGACAGCTGTTTTAGTAAACGGTGCTGGGGAAACTGGCTTTCCACATGCTGAAGATTAAACCTAGATCCATGTCTTTCACAGTGCACTAAACTAAAATTGAAATAGATCAAAGATCTACATATTAAAACAGAAGCACTTAATCTTCTGGAAGATAATAGGTAAAATGCTTGAAGACACAGATATAGGCAAAGACTTTAAGAACAAAACTTTGATTTACAGGAAATATTACAGGGCATCAGCACCTTGGATCACACCAAATTAAAAAGCTTTTACACAACAAACAAACCACCAACAGAATGAAGAAAACAACCTACAGAATGGAAAAAATTTTCACTACATACTTCTCAAAAAAGGGACTACTACCTAGAATATATTAAGAACTCCAGAATAATCAGACTTCCCCCTCAAAAAAATTAAAAAAAACTTTGTCACTTCTAATTATATTGGGTTTTATTTGCTCTCTTTTTAGTGAGAAACTTTTTTATCCTTTCATAGGACTGACTCTGATACACTGATTCTTGATAGCAATTTCATTCATTTCTGCTCTGATCTTAATCTCTTTCCTTCTACTGGTTTTGGATTGGGATTGTTTTTTTCTAGGCCCCTGCGACACATCATTGGGTTATTTATCTGTGGCTTCTCAGTTCTTGAAATGAGTATAGCGCGTTCACAGCGACAGCCCTCCCTGTTACAGCTGCACTCATCTTGTCCCACAGGTGCTCGAGTGCTGTGCTGTCATCGTCACTTGACTTTAGGAACTTTATTCTTCCCTGAATTCTTCTGTTACATATGGATTAGTCATTAATGTATGATTTAATCTCCGTGTGTTTGCAGAGTTCCTGTGGTTTCTTTTGTATCAGTTTCTAGTTTCATTTCATGATGATCCAGCGGTCTGCAGGGCTTGTCTCAGTTCTTTCTCCTTTAGGTAAGCATGCTTTATGACCGCAGGTATGATGTATTTTGGAAAAAGTTCAATGTGCTGCTGAGAAATAGGAGTACTCTGTTGTTGCATGAGACAGTCTGTTGTTAATACTGTTCAGTGGTGTGGTTTAACTCTGTGTTTTATTGTTGGCAATTTTTTGTCTAGTTGACCTGTTTGTGAGAGTGGAATATTGAATTCCCTGCTGTGGTTGTGTTAGTGTCAATAGTAAATTGGTATCTGTAGTATGTTTGTGTAGCTGTCTTTTTATGACCAGTAGTTTTTGTTTTATGAAGTTGAACAGATGAACATTCATTGCATATGTATTTAAAATCATTATCTCTTTCTAGTGAATTCTTCCTTTTCCCATTGTGTCACGGCCACCTTTGCCAAGATGGGGCGTTTTAAGTGCATTTGTCTGTGTGTGAATTATATCTCATTACAGCTAGGCATGTTTAAATCAACCACGTTGTGCTGCCTGTAGCTGTCCCGGGTCTCCACAGCCTGCTCCCTGTAGTCTTTCCCTGGTCCTTGTCCCTCACCCTGTCACATGCGCCCTTCGCTCTGGCAGGGTCTGTGTAGCCTCCACCTCCCTGTGTCTGTTCACTAGTCACTTCTTCAGTGAGGTCAAGTTTGGAAAGCCCACCCACGGCCAGCAGTCCTTAGTCCAGTCCCTTTTCTTTCTGCCATGATACACAGTGCTCTCCATGTGTGGTGCCCCGTGCTCATTTAATGGCACTCCTTGTTACTGTAGTGTCATTGCCCAAACCCCAGGAGAGCACAGCCTCCACCGAAGCACTCTTGTCCCCACTCGTGTAGCACAGAAACTTAGAACAGTGCTTGGCATACGTGATGCCAAATTATATGGCTCTCTCTTTCTAAAATTGACTTCTTATCTCATTACCCCAGGGAGAATCTTGATGCGGTGAGACACTAGTTTTTCTATTTTGAGTTAAAACAGCTATTTTTCACTTCAACTTAGTAATTCTATTCTAGAGAATTTATCAAGAGAAAATAATTGAAAAGAAGAGAAATGGCTATGGCTTCCTTTGTCACTATGTCGGGGCAGGTACTGTTTCAAAGTTGATAATAATTTAAATGACCAACAGTGGAGGAATACTTAAGTATATAGCTTGTGCCATCTTAGCACAATAGCGTCTCACCAGCAAATCATAGTGATGGCTTTTTACCAATGTAGGAAACTCCTACCTCAGAGAACGGCATAGAGAAAGGGGTGTTTCCACCCCGGGGGTTGCTCACCACTTATGGTATGCGAGTCCGGTTCACGTAGTGTGAACAAGGCCTGCTTCCACGGGGCGTCCCTGCTACTCAAGGCAGGATTATGAGTGCACAAGAAGCACGACAACTTCCCGGAGATGCTTGTCGTGCAAACCCCTGAACAGCAGCGAGGCAAAACTGAGTCACACCAGCGTGTGGAGGGGTGATTTGCCGCCTTAACAAAGGGCTGATCACAAGAAGAATGGAGGGGACTGCGCCTCTGGTGGGACCGGGTCGCTTGTGTCTGCCCCTCGTAAGTGGGAGGAGGGGAATGAGACAGCAGCACTCAGCAGAGAAGTTGCGTCGGTTGTACTTGGAGCCGACGGGTACAGGCAGCAGCGCTGGAGCCTGGAGGGCTGAGCAAGGCCGTTTCTAGGGCTCGGGCTGGTGCACCCGCGTAGCGGGGATGGAATGAAAATCCCAGACTGCAGAGAAGTCTGGAATACAGTAGCAGCCCATATCTTTCATGGTGAGATGTAAGGCTGAGAAGAAGTGAGCAATATAAAGTAACTCCGACTTGGGCCTGCGTGGGAAAGAGAGCCAGAGCACAGTGGTGTTGTACTGTGCTGGGTTTTGAATCATTAAAAACTGGGGCCAAGTACAGTGGCACATGCCTATAATTTCAGCACTTGGGAGGCCAAAGCAGGAGGATGACTGTGAGTTGAAGGCCAGCCTGGGCTGCAGAGGGAGTTTGAGGCCAGTCTGAAGTATAGCAAAATCGTCTCAAGAAAAAATATTTTGCTAGCTATAATTTTTTCGGTGCCACCGAGTGAACCCAGGACCTTGTGCCTGCTACGCATGCGCTCTTGCACTGAGACACACCGGGCACTCCATGTGTAATGTGCAGAATCAGTTTAAAGCCAAAGAGACATAGAGATGCATTTATGATAATCTCCGTTTTTGTTAAATGACGCAGGAAAAGCCTAGTGCTACTAATGGATACTGCCTTTTTAAAAAGTAGAAAAGCTAATTTAAAATAAACTAGAAAAGCTATGAATTTTAAGTAATTTTGCAACATAAGTAGAACTACATTTGGTTCTTATACTTTTAACCTATTTTAAACTCCATTATTATTACCCTAGGTTGACAAGAGGAATTCATTTCTGTAGACCTGATGTGTCTAAAAGCTTGTAGTACAGTCTATAATCTCCATTCTAGTATCCCACCTCATGAAAGTTCTACGCCGTCATTCAGGGGCTCGCTCCACATCGCTGGTAGGCTGCTTAGTACTCCATTTTATACGACAGTTCCCAAGAGAGTGCAGGCGTTCACTGCCGGTGACGCCTAAGCATACTCCACGTGGCCGCAGAGATATTCTAAGCAGTGAAATCAAAAGCAGCACCAAGTGGCGGATATTAAGCCCAGCATCTCCCCTAGGTCTAAAAAGCTTTCGTTGTCTTAAAGGAAGTAATGTTGACAGAAGCATGCTTTGGCTTCCTGTTTCTTTACTAAATGTTTCAGAAAGCATTTGCAGTGTCCCTGCCCTCCCACCCCCGACACAGCCTAGAATAGCAGGAATAGCGCTGGATTAGGAGTTCTAAAGCCTGAGGTGGGACTTCAGCTCTGCCGTGAGCTGACTGTATCATTTTGGAGATTTGTGTTTCCCAAGACCTGTAGTGTTTTATTTATAAAATTAGTAGTTACATCACCTCCAGCCTTTTGCTTTCTCACTACTTGATTTCTTTTTTCTTTTTTCTTTTTTTTTGTTGTTGTTGCTTTATTTTTTATCTTTATTTTTATGTATTTAGTACAGGGTCTCAGGGTCTCACTACACAGATCAGACTTGTAGTGATCCTCCCTTCAGCCTCCCAAGTGCTGGGATTACAGGTGCTAGAATTATAGTCGTGTGCCACCGCTCAGTCTCAGTTGCCTTCTCAGTCCCCTCCCCCACCCCACCCCCTGCAGGGCCCTCCACACAAAGGGGATCAAACCCTGGTCCTTGAATCTGCCTAAGCACTTGTTGTATCTGCTGAGCTATCTGGCCAGCCCTTTAATGTTTTGTTAGTAAAACTGCATATTGTAAAACGATGATAATAGATTGATTTCAACATACTTTATATAAAATTACATATTTTTAACTCATCAAGGGGCTTTTTAAACTACAAGAAGCTAGTAACCTCAGTAAGTATCTTTCCCCAAAGTGAGGTTAGAAGAAAGCATGCAATAATTGCCAGGCCTGGTGGTTCACAATCCCTGCATTTCACAGGCTGAGGCAAAGACAAGCTCGCCCTCTCTAATATCCAGTTACCTTAAAAGCAAGGACACTAGAATAATTCTAAAAGCAACTATTTTCAGAATAATGACAAAATAACTCCCATTTACTAGTGAATTCTATGAGGCATTATACTAGGAAATTTTAGGAAAATCCTCTGTTGGGCCAGGGAGATTGCTCAGTAGAAGAAGCGTCTCCCTGGCAAGTGCAAGGGTCTGAGTTCAATCTCGTTCCATGAAAAAAAAAAAAAAAGAAGAAGAAGACTTTTGAGACAGGAGCTAAGTAAGTTATGTAGGTTCCTGCCTCAGCATCCTAAAATATCTCCATCTGCCTACTCCGTCAAACTAAATCCATTTATTATTCATTATCCTCCAAATATATATCAAATATATCCATTTTCCCCTCAATTTCATTGCTATTACCAAAACATCAAAAATCACCTGGAATCCTGTTACAGCTCTTGACTAGATTCCCTCACATTTTGCTTAGTAATATTATAGATAGGTAAATTAGTTAAAAGTGTAGTAGCAGGCAGGCAGACAGGACTGGGCCCTCAAGGGAATCAGTGCATAAGATGAGAATGCCCCGAAACTGCCTAGAGGCACATCCCAAGAAGATTAAAGTCACAAGGCAGACATTTATGGACTTCTTTAAGGGATAAGCTTGAGAGCATAGGTAGGTTCTGCCCCTGTACAGATTGCTAAATTACGGCCCTGATTCAATAGGGCTGAATCCCCAAAGCAACAGCTTACCTTCCCAGTGACCCCCTTCCTCCTTCCCCGACTCCAGCCCTGGGTACAGCTTCCTTTTACCTTTCCTGCGCACACAGGAAGTCTCCAGTCACCTCCTTGTATGTCACTGAACCTGCCTCACAAACTGCCCTAACCAAAGTCCGTGGTCTCATCCTCTCGGTCTCACTACTTGATTTCTTCTAACTTCGATTATAAAAATTATTTTGAAAGCATGTTGTCTTTTTGCAGTTCTTTACTTTTTCACATGAGGTATTAAAGACCATATTGGCCCCTCTCAAAAGTAACACACACAGGTGCACTCACGCACACGCACTTGTGTGCACACGTATTGCGGAGAGCAGAGCTTGGCTCTACTCTGTAAGTGTGCTCTGAAACATGATACAGTGCCGCTACTGAGGGCATCTTGTTTTTAACTTGTAGCAAAACATGACATTCAAATGTTAATTGGGTGAATAAATCTTGTTCATTTTACAGACATGGAAATGTCAGTGGAATAAAACTATTTATCACAAGATAATGGTCTCCTGCCATCAGATAAATGCCGAGATGAAGATACTTATTGAAAATGTATCAAAATATTCTGTTGCTATTTATTGAAAATAAAGGTTGAGGAAAAGTTCAACTTTCCAGGGCAAACATGAGAAATGTCCTGCTTATGCGAGGAGCGTATCATGGTGTCAGAGACAGAGTGCGTGGCGTGCGGGGTGCAGCCCTGAGAATTGCTGCAGGAAGGAGGGACTGGAGGGGCAGCCTGATGTTTACAGAGCTTTTCCTTACTGCCGGACAGATTCCTGGGTGCATTCGCTAATTCACGCCGCACGAGAACAAATTTCAAAAGGGTTATCCTCATCTTACAGGTAAAGTGAAAAGCAGAGTCGTGCTCAGATGCACGGGAAGTTACCAAGTAACCGCCCAGCTCGTGTTCGACCCGGCCTCGGCCCTAAGCCGGGCGGGCGCTTTACACCCTGTATGTTTCTACTTGTATCCTGCAGCTCTGAGTACTACAGAGGTGTTTGGTGGTTGGAATCTGAGTAGATTATGTCAAGTTTTGTTTCACTTGATGATCAAATGCAGTTTAGAACTAATGATTTAGTATATGGTGTTTTCACTTGAACATGGAGCAGTGCACACTTGCCTATGGAAAAGAGCACGCCCCTGGTCTTGAGCATTTGATAATCCTGAGTGAGCCAGAGAGCACTAAATCTAAGCAAGAGTGCGTGTTTTGAAGGTTTTAGTAACCACTAGTTTTTACTTCCACTTTTGAACTTATATACCTATGTTTTCGGTCTTCTTTTCTTATCTACGGGTGCCATAGTGACCTTCATAAGATACACGATTTGAATGGTTACTGAGTAGAGGTGGTTAATTTAAACTGCTTAACCAAGTAAGAATTTCTCTTTACTGAAGCGCCTACCAGTCCCTTCCTGGCGACACTAAGTGGCGCCCCTCTCCACCAGCGCGCACGCTGGGCACTCATGTCTCCCTCCTCTGGACGCAGAGACCATCTGGTCCTCGGCTGGGGCCTCTCTCTGCCCACTGTTCTTAGGATTCACGAACCCGCCAGGCTTCCCGAGCAGATGCTAGGCTCCTGGCATCCTGCGTTTTCCTTCCCTGTGCAGCCCATCACACCGAGCTGAGCGGACCCTATAGCCGCTCCATCAGCAGGACAGAGGAGGGCACTTGATATAGTCTCTTTGTTTTAAGAAACAGAAAAGGCTTTCAGACCCCTGACACATCCATAGGGAACTCTTGTGAACTGCTCCTTTGCCTGTGCTCGTGCCTGCCAGTTCTCTGTAAAACACACTTAGCTTTTATTTATTTGTAAAGCTCCCGGAGGCAATGAATGAGTGGATGAGTAGAGTACATTTAACTGCTAGGTGGATACAAGGGAAAAAAGCATAAATGTTTAATTTTCTCTTAAGAAGAAAATAGATGTTTGCACAGTGTCTTGTGACATATAAGTCATGTGTAAACTAGTAAAGATTTTTGGAAAGCTGGAATCCTCCTCCAGTTCTTTTGGATCTGCGCCGAGCAGCCCACGTTGTGTGGGTCACTAACTCAGTCTCTCAATACACTTCCACAGATGGGAGACCTCTCGCCCTGCAGGACATCTGGGACGGAGTCCACGCGTGCTACCAGGCGCGGCTGCGACAGGGGCCCTGGGACACGATCACCCAGCAGGTTAGCAGTGCGGCTTCGGGGCGCGGGGCTTCCCCTCTGCTCGGCTCTGCCGCCGGCTCCTCTCTCACCTGTTCCCCTTCTCCTTCGCTCCTCCACCCCTGCAGATTGCAGCTCCGAGATCATTTCCCTACTAGCCCTGCCCTGACTCAGACTCGCTTAGCGTGCCGATGTGATCCTGTAACACCTAGAATTTTCCTCACTAGCGCTTGTCACCATCTTGATTGATCCATGCGGATGATTTTTTAAAACTCAGTGTCTGTCTTGTCTGTTATTTTGTGAGTCCCTTCTAGGGCAACCCGTGCCTGGCTTTCTGCTTAACTTTGCTCTAGCCACCAGCTCCAGCACCAGCACAGTGACTGTGCTCTAATAGGCATTTGGCCAAATTGTGTCTTACCAATTATTATACTCTCTTTAAAATAAATTAAAACCATAAAACACAAGGAAAACAAACAAACCAAAGTGTACTCCAGAAATGAAAATAGAAACCAAGTTGCAACATTCATTAGTTTCTTCAGTTTGTGTTGTCTGTGAAGTTGGCTCTACAGAAACCTTGCGCTCCGGACTAGTAAGAAGCTTGTAATAGGCCAGCAAATGGAGACACAGAAACAGATTGCGAAGCAGAGATAATACCTTTGTCAGTCATGCAAGTCATTATTGCGGCATTGCTAAAATCAGCACCTAATTATTTTAGTTTTAAAAAGATTCATCACCTCGCAACCAATCATGTTCACCTTAAAAATAATCTG
This sequence comes from Tympanoctomys barrerae, assembly GCA_002564285.1. NCBI lineage: Eukaryota > Metazoa > Chordata > Mammalia > Rodentia > Octodontidae > Tympanoctomys > Tympanoctomys barrerae. Next base: position 5,017 of record NDGN011318213.1, on the reverse strand, counting down.
TTACTTAAATCAAAATCTCTTATCTTTTTCCAATGACTCTATTGGCCCTTAGAATTTTCATGCCCTCTGATGCCTTTGATCGTGACCTTGGCAGCTGGCCTCCCACTCCATGGAAGCCTCCTTCGCTTCTCATAAGTAGTGCTTCTGGGATGACTGCAGGGGCCATTGTCTAGGCCTTCGTTGAGGGCAAAACCAGCTCCGGCTTGTTCCCACTGCCCCTCAGGTCAGGTCTCTCCCTGGCCTTCTGGCGAGCCCTCCTGGGCTGACCCCAAGCAGCTGGTAGAGACTGCACCCTGCTTGCCCCTCTTTTCCTCTCCGCCCTGACCTGTCACAGCGTCTTGATCACTGCCAGTTCGCTCCCTCCCATGGATGTGGTCCCCTGTGCTTCCCTGTCCCGCTTTGGTGACTGCCACGTCCTGCCTCCCCTGCCGTCCTCTGCTGTGCACAGCTCCTGCTGCACATGTTTGCTGATGCCTCTGTCCCCGCTGGCGCAGCTAGCTCCTGGCCACCCTTCTGGGTTGCTGCCTTCCCTCTGTGGGTTGTGTGCATAGCTGCTCCTCCTCTCCCTCCTCCCCCTCCTCTTCCCCCTCCTCCTCTTCCTTTTCCTCTTCCTCCTTCTCTTCCCCCTTCCCCTCCTCCTCCTCCTCTTCCTCCTCCTCCTCCTCCTCCTTCTCTTCCTCCTTCTCTTCCCCCTTCCCCTCCTCCTCTTCCTCTTCCTCCTCCTCCTCCTCCTTCTCTTCCTCCTTCTCTCATGTGCTCCTTTCTTTGAAACTACTAAAGATGGCAAAAATAGCTCCCTGAAATCACGGTTCGGTAAAGCAGGTGTGCATAGTTGTTACAAAGAGCAGTAATGTGATGCATAAGCAAAGAGCCCTGAAGATTTTGGCGATAGCATCTTATGTTATGCAAACTATTTTATATTCACCTTTGAGGGTGTGAAGGAGAGTGATAAGTATTTCACCTTCCTGTGCTTTGCCAGTGACTGCAAACAGTCTGAAATTCCTGTGTGGACGCAGTGTGCATGCCCAGGGTGTGTTTGGTTGTAGGAGTCCAGGAGAATGGTAAAGGGAAAGGAAGAGCTGAAATGCATGCCTGTGCCCAGCCCTGAGCCCGGCCCTCGTGCTCAGTTCCCTCTCGGTCATTTTCCCCATCATGCTTCTCGGCCCAGTTCTCATCCTTTGCCTTTTTTCTCTCGCTGGTAGCTCTCTTACTGGTCTCTTCAGTGCCATCCTGCAGCTCAGTTCCTGATGGCCTCCCTCTGCTCTGCCTCAGGACTTAGAACAAGATTTTGAATTCAACTTACTTTCTTAGTTTCCTAATGTATGTTGTCAGTAGATTTCTTTGTCAGTGACCCATATGTTGTTAAACAAAGGAAGCAGTGTGTACGTTAATTGTTTTCACTAGAATTGGCTAATGTATTTCCGTTTACAGGTGTGTGAGTGGACCATGTTTTTCCTACTTAGCAGAGAATCAAGGGCTGAAGAACTAGCTCAGCAGTCTAGGCATTGTCCTGGCAAGCCCCAGCGCCACCTGCTGCGCTGGCCCCACCTCCGAGCTGCAGTGAGACCCTGTACCAAATGCCACAGAATCATCGTGGTACAGATCACTCCCTCACTAGAAGCATTACTGTTACTAATCCTCAAGCACAGACTCACTTAATAGGGGAGACGTTTGATATAACCAAACTACAGCTTCACTGTGAGATTAGATGGTGCTTTGGAATTTGTTAATCATATTGGGGTCTGATGTGAAAACAGAGCCCCACTTATAACACTGAACTTTGTTTAAGGGTTAGAGTCACTAAACACGATGTGTGTCCAGGCATTAACATCCAACCAAGTGGAACTCATTGGTAGCCACACACCATCTGGCATTTGAAAGCCATCTTGTAACTTCCTTTGAAGCGCTTGTCCTCCAGCCTCCTAGGTTCGTGGGTTGGGGCTACATCTTTCCCGTGCATCATATCTTTGGGAGAATGGTCTTCATTCCTGTGGGACCCTACATGGAGAGTAAGCAAGGTGTCTTCAGTGGGACAAGAGTGGAGGTGCACACAGCCCCGGAGGAGGGTACGCAGGCCACGTAGCAGGCCACACCCTGCCGAGTTATTCCACAGAGCTATCAGCCTGCAGCCTGAGCATGATAATAACGTCTTGTCCTCCAGAGTAGCCTAAAAACAAAAGCAGCCTTCGCAGAATACAAAGTGCATCTCGCGTCTTCTGAGCCTGACTGGAGCGTGCGGTTCTCCATCCTCGGTAATGACACTTGTGTCCCTGCAGCGTTCGTCTAGGTGACGAGGGCCTGCTCGAGGCAAATAGGAGCCCTCTCTTTGGAAGACAAGCACTCAGGCATCTCGGGTGATTGCCCTCCTGCCTGTGCCAACCTGAGGGCTGTCTGCCGTCCCACCCTGAGCCTCATGGAGCACCAGGAGAAGGTGGACACCCCAGCTGGCGGGGCGAGGCTTGCAGCAGTGAGCGCTGGCGGGGTAGGCTCTGCCGCTTTGTCACCGGCTAACGCCAGCAATGTTAAAAAAACAGGCTTGATTTGCTTGAAGGTGTGTGCGCTTACGTGCAGGTGTGTGTGGTCAGGCCGGTAATTAGAGGCTTGTGACCATCTTATTTGTTTAGTTATTTATTTTGCTACTGGCCCAGAATCTTGGTTACTTTTCTCTCATTGATGGGACAAAATGCTTGATGCCCAAAATGAAGGAAGGAAAGGTTTATTTAGCTCACAGTCTGTGGAGGTTTCAGTCCATACTTGGCTGGCTCCAAAGCAGAGTGGCACATGGCAGAGGGCAGCCATTCATGGAAGAAAACAGCAGAACACCAAGAGCAAGAGGGAGGAGCGTTTGGACAGGATATGTCTGCATCTTGTACTATGCATAACCACTGTGAAGACAATAGTATGCAATTTATTCATTAATGAAACTGTCCTACTGAAATAATAAATAAAATTCATTTTAAAAAAGGAGGGGCAGCGGCAGCAGAGCAAGCCTCTCCCTTCCTTACCTTGCATTCGAGCTACCCGTGGTGTAGCACCTACAGCCACCATCCCAGCGCTGGAAGTTGAATTAATCACAGACTCCAGAAGCCACCCCATGACTGCGTGAGGCTGTAGGGGACCATCAGACACAAGCTGTAACAGCCAGAGTCCTGGGCGTGCTAAGCGCACTGTCTGCTACTGAGCTGTGACGCTAGCCTTGATGATCTTTTTTTTTAAGCAAATTCTAGACATCACTTTACATCATTCATAAATATTTAAGTAAAGCAAGATTTGTGTGATTTTTCGCAGGATTTTTACATAAAACAACCCTAAATAGAAGCAACCAGGTGTCCGTCAGTGGTGGCTAATTAAGCACACTGGTACACTCCCATCACGGAATACTACCCATCAATCTAAAAGAACCAACCAAGCGCAGAGACTAAGGTTTGATCCTCAGCACCACAGGCCACGCCAGCCCTGCCCCTGGGCATACTGAGCTGGCCACCAAGACCAGGCCCGGTGGGGCATGCCTGTAATCCCTGCACTCGGAAGGCTGAAAACAGGAGGGTCACTACCAGTCCTGGCTGCATAGTGAGGCCCTGTATCAAATACATAAAAATAATAATTAGAAATAAATAAATAATAAAAATAACCTACCACAGATGCACTCAACAGCCTGGAAGAACCTCCAGAAAGTTATGCTGAGTACAAAGTGCAAGCCCCGGAGGTTGCATAGTCTATGGCTCCATTTCAGTGAGGCGCTAGAGATGACAAAGTCGGATGCTTGGAGGGCTGTGGCTACAGCTGTCCCAGGCAGCGTGGGAGGGCCTCCCCACCTGTCTATGCCTCCCAGGGCTGTGTGGCATCTTGGTGTGGTGGAGCCCTATAGTTGTCACAGGAAACTGCTTGTCTGCAGTACAGCCAGGGGGAGCTGGGTGAAGGTTCTCAGGGATAGCTCATGTCCTTTCAGCTGAATATGTCTCTACTTACCCGATACTAAAAGTCTTCGTTTATAAGACTGTAAGGACTCCTAAAGTGTAAGTGTAACTCTGTCATGACAACTGAAGTGGCTAATAATTTCTTAATATTAAGTAAGCAATTACTAATTAAATTTCCACAGTTCTACAATCTCTAGAGTTTACTGGACTGCGAATCCAAGTAAGATTTATATGTTCAAAAGGTTAACATGTCTTTTGACTTTCTGAATCAACATAGGTTCTTGTCTCTCCTGCTCTTTTTGTCCTGTGATTTTCGTTGAAGAGATAGCTGTTTGTCCTGTGAGCTTTGCCATCTGGACTTCTCCCTGTCGTTGTGTCTTTGTGGGGTTGTTCGCTGTGTTCCCCTCTGTGCTGTATAAACCAGTAGTCAGACCATGAACCTTGCTCATATCCTGCTTTGATTTATTTATTTATTTATTACAAAAATACTTCATAGATATTTCTGGCTGCTCCCACAATGAAGCACGTAGTGTTTGGTTATCACTCTGCTTTTGATGTTAGCAGCCATCGATAATTAGTACTTACCATATTTCATTAAAATGTGCAAAACAGTGATGTTGTAACTGCTATTTATTGCTTGCTAGGTGGATTACTTGCGTGCTCATGAAGTTTGCACTGCCGGTGTAGCTGCCGGACGGAGGTGTGCTTCATGTGGGAAAGCTGGTACAGATGCCTGACTCCTCCTCTGACCTTCTGAGCCTCTCAGATAACGAATCAGTTTTCTGTCAGCCTGCAGAGGTGAACAGCAGCTTGTCTCGTGAGTCTTTATGAACTCATGGACATCAGTTTTATGTGCATTTCAGTTCATTGTGGCAATTATCTTGACGTTCAGCTCGCTTCATCTTGTCATTAGCACTTGTTTGCAGTCTATACTATCTACTTATGTGGAGTTGCTGCTACCTGTGTGCAGCACATCCTTGCTCCTTTGCTCCTCTTTCTCTCCTGCTCTCTCCCTCCTTCCATCTCGATACCCTCCCTATTTGAGAAAATCCGCCTACCTACTTCCTAGTATCTCTTTTATCTTGTTTTTTTTTTTTTTT
>NDGN011318212.1:0-16946 GCA_002564285.1 Tympanoctomys barrerae | reverse complement strand
GCTCCCCCTCGCACTCCCCCTGCCAGCATGCCCGGGCCGGGCTCCCCCTCGCACTCCCCCTGCTGATCCTGGGGGCCTGGCGTACATTACAGGTGTGCACCTCACGGGGGCTGCACGCGCCCTCCCACTTACACCAACTCCTCCCAGCTGCCCATGGGCTTTTTGTACCGGGGATCACACTCAGGACCTCCCACTCGCCAAGTGGACATTACGCTGCTGGCTATCTACCCTGCCCTCCCATGGGCGTCTTCACCCACTCGGTCAAACCTTCGCCCTGTGGCGGAGGGTGCTCACAAGGCCAGCACGGCCAGCTATGTCACCTCTCACCTCCTCTCCAGCCTTTAGGACAAGCCCAGGCCCCGCGGCTGCCACTCGTCTCTGCCCAGGTCTCTGGCCCTGGCTCATGCCACCCACACTCCTCTCCCAGTCTTAGTGAGCCCTGTTGTGGCCTCTGGGCCCCGTGGCGGCGCAGTGCCACCTTGTCTTGCCTAGTTGGTGCCTGTCCACCTGGCGGTGTCCCCCAGCCAGGTGTCCTCTGTGGTTCTGGCACTGAATGGGTCCCCACATCTGGAGCAGTCTCTGCACTCAGGGGCCTCATCCCTGCACCTCACGTAACTAGGCTGACACCAGGCTGAGAAGCAGTAAGGCTCTGTGTTAACCAAAGACCGAACCGAAGGCCCGTGTGCCTTCACGGCACGTTCCTAGCACTCCGCTTCAGGAGTCGAGAGCCAGAGCGACAGCTGGTACTGACCTGGGCAGTCACTGGGGCCCCAGAGAACAGGGCCTTGTATGCAGAGGCGGCGACGGACAGCGCACCCTTGACTAGCCCTCCTGCGATGCTGCTCCCAGGCGGAGGCCTGCGGGGGGAAAGCCACATGCCTTACGTGACAGGCGAGGAGTCCGTGAAAAAACCACCCAGGGTAAAGAGCGGGACCTCCTCCTCTCAGTTCTCTGCCTGCAAATCTTGGCTGCCATTGGCCTGGCTGCGCTGAGGTGTGGACGCTCCAGGACCTTCCACTCCCCCATTCCCCACAGCACTCGGGGTCACACACGGGGCCACGGGCCTGGGCTCATCTCAGAGGAGGCCCCTCACAAGGCAGCAGGAGCTTCGGGGAGGGGAGCAGGTACGCGTGTGGAAAGCCTGGCCACAGCACACTCAGCCTTGTGGGCACAGGGCCGAAGTGGAAGCGCGGCCGACTTGGGCACTGCACCCTGAAACCACTGGTGCCCTTGCTGCAGAGCGCGGTTCAAAAGGAGCAGGCCTTGGGCTGGTGAGATGGCTCAGTGGTCACCACATGCCAGCCAGCCCCGCCCCCTGGTGGGTTGAGCCGGCCACACACACACAAAATAAATAAATAAATATTGAGAAAAAAAAAAGAGGAGCAGGCCAGCCAGGGACCAGGGCCTCGCTGCCTGCTGATGGAGGGGAGGAGGTATACAAGTCGTTACCTAGAGTGGTCCCAGCTCTTCTGTCTGCCAACTGCCAGTCCTGGGGAGGCCCTGGGCCCTAAAAGCAGAAGAGCTGTTGGTTAGAGGCAGCACCCACGGCACCTAGTCCGCAGGCTCTGCTCCTCTGGAGCTCCCTGGGGTGGAGTGCTGAAGGGTCGGCATGGAGATGCAGTACTCAGCAAAGCAAGACAGGAGCCTGTCACCCCACGGCACAGGTATACGAGTGCTCCAGCACTTCTGGGCTGGTGCTTGCGGAGCGGAAGTGGCTTCGAGGGTGCACATGCCCCGTCCCGCCCAGTGCCAAACGCTGAAGGCTGCAGAAGCACGGGGCTCCAAAGCCTGGCTCTCCCTTCTTGCTTGGCGCCTGCCTCTGCTAGAATCGCCCCCAGATCCTCAGCTGCACCCCAGAGAAGCTGTGTGGTGAGGGGTGGCCAGGCCTAGAGCTGGACTCTGCCAGGCTGTCTCCCAGGAAAGGAGAGAGGACGCTCACAGGTGGCATTACCTGCTCGGATCTGCCCAGGGATGGCAGAGGTTTCTGGCACGGTGACCAGGACGTCCACGCCTGGGGAGGAGTGTTGTGTACACACCGAGTGCCTGTGGAGGGACAAATGGGACATGGACAGTAAGTGGATAAACTGGTGGCGATGGGGACAGTGCCGCACTACAGAGGTCCACAGTCCTGTGCTCACACAGGACCCAGGCTTGAGGGGCTGCTCCTGCTTCCCCTCGTCGGCCACCATCCAGCTATACATGTCAGCCCTGGCTGGGCAGTTTTTAACTACAGTGCTGGGGACGGAAGCCCCAGGCTTCACTGCGCTGCATCCCTTGCCCCTGGTTCATCTTGAGACAGGGTTGGATTAAACTGCTGGGCTGCCCACGCTTGGCCATCCTACCTCAGCCTCCCAAAGGGCTGTGACAGGTGTATACCTCCACATGCTGCCTAGTCCCCAAGAGTTGGTGCTGGTAAAGGAAACAGCCAGCTCCTGGGGAGGGGCTGTAGCACTTCCTGTGGCAGTAGTGGCAGCGACTGGCAGGTCCCTGGGTGTACCCAACTACCTGCTCCACTCCAGCTCTGGAGTTAGCGTCTGCTGCCTTCCCCAGAAGGAATATGGGAAGGCCCAGGAAAGCTTGCGCTTAGCGACTAGCTCTCAGAAAGTCAATAGGCAGGTGGACTCCGCTCAGAAAATCAAGGTTCACTACTCCAGGTACTTCCTTAAATCCCAAATCCACAAACACTGGGAAACACAACTTTTATTCATCTAAATAAGGACTTCACTACATGCAAAGCTGCTTCCGGTGCTGAAGAACACAATTAAGATCAAGCTGGCTGCTCCCGCTCTGCTCCACCCCAGCGAAGTGGCTGTGACCGGTACCTGGGTGGTGCCGGCAGCAGCCCAATCCCCTCAGGGCCCAGGGGCAGCGCCTCCCGAGCCTGCGAGGTCTCCAGGACGTCGCGGGGGCCGTGCTCCTGCGGCGGGCTGTCCCCTGCAGGGAGCCGCGCCCCAGTAAGAGTTCCAGTCCCAGGGGGCTCCTGCCCAGCCTCCAGCCCCGGCTCGCCGTCAGCCCCGCGGGCCAGGCCTGGCTGTGAGAGTGCAGAGCTGTACATGGAGTCCGCGAGCGGGCGGCTAGTGTCAAAGCACTCGGGAAGGATGACGATGTAGTCCTCCGAGGAGGTGGACGACTGGCTCTGCACCTCGTCCCCGAGCTCCTCCTCCTCTTCCTCCTCCTCCTCCTCCTCCTCCTCCTCCTCTACTCTGTCCTTGGCGAGATGGACGATGTCCTCCTTCTTGTCCCCCAGGGGATCCTCCAGAGGCGAGGTGAAGTTTACTGAAGGACACAAGGACGCACCTGAAAGGAGGAGCTAAGAGCGCCCCCTAGTGTTGCCCATGCCGGGAAAGCTCCGCCCTCGGCACTGCGGAAGGTCGCCATCTACTTCCCCTTAGGCATAATTTGGAGTTTTACATTTTTTTTCACTGAGACAAGGTCTTACTACATAACTAAGGCTGGCCTCGAAATTGCGGGGATGCTCCTGCCTCAGCGCCCCCAGGGCTGGGCTCCCAGCATGCCCGGCTCTACCCTTCTGAGTATACAGCTGCTATACCTAATGCAGCCTGGGGCTCCCGTCAAGAGTATTTTTTTTTGTAATGTATTTAGTACTGGGTCTACAGGGTCTCACCACACAGCTGGGACTCGTAGTGACCCTCCTGTTTTCAGCCTCTCAAGTGCTGTCAGCACACCCCGTTTCAGTCAATGGCTCAGAGTGCCGTGGGGGCGGGGACTGAACCCCGTTCTTGCGCCTGCCGTTATTTCTTGAAGCAGAACTTTCCTTAGATGCCTCCTTCCCCCCACTGTCTGTCCTCACAGAAGGACCCCTCCCCAGAGCCCAGCAGCGCTAGCCACCCCTCCTTGGGGGTACCGCCGAGCCTGGGCCTGGAAGCGCGTCCTGCTACGCCCGTGACTCTTTCTAGCAGGAGCAGTCAGCTGGGGACATGGCTGCTAGAGACCCGACTGAGCCCTCCGCGAAGGGAGCCAGGCGCACGCAGGGCGGTACTCACGCTGCGGGGCCTTCTGTCTGCAGGGTGGGTTGTGGTCTGGGGCGGCATCCAGGGTGAGGGAACGGATGACAGTCTCACACACAAACTGGGTCCCACTCAGGTCTTCCTCTGTGTCCTCCACTGTGGTGACACTCTCAGCCTTCCTCTTCCCTGGAGCTGTAGCACCTGGAGAGTGTGCGGACTGGGCACGGGGCTGGGACTAAGGGCCCCTCAGCTGGCACTCACAGCCCCCTGCCAGGGAGGGGCAGCGCGAGCAGGGCTCTGCGCGGCAAGAGGACGGCGATGCCGCAGACACAGCCTTACCAGCAAGTGCTCTGCACCCTGCCCCTTCGCACTCTTCCCGGATCTGGCCCAAGCCCGGCTTCTCCAGGAGTGGACTGTCATGTGGCAGAGGAGACATGCAGGGAGTCATATCTGAAAATGAGCCACTGCTGAGGCAGAGGCAGAGGCAGAGGCGCCAGGGCACCTCTCCTTCCACAGTGGCCCAAAGCAGCAGCAGCTGCCTCAGCTTCCTCCTCCTGCAGCTAGAGACCCAGGGTGCTCCTGCACCTCCAGTGGGTACGAACCCCAGACCCACTGCTCCCCAACAGTTCCCTGGCCTGGAAGGCTGTGGCCAAGGTCACAGGACAAAATAAAGGGCTGATGGGAGGAGGTACATAAGGTCCTTTTATGGCCATGCAGCTTCCTGCAGGCAACAGGACGAGTTCAGGTGACGCTCTTCTACGGCCCCCAGGGAGAAACCCTCAGCACCTGCGGCTGTGGGATAAAGGAGAGCCCCCGGCACCAGCACCAGCACCAGCACCGGCACCGGCACCGGCACCAGCACCAGCACCAGCACCGGCACCAGCACCAGCGCAGCACCAGCACCAGCGCAGCACTTTTACCCACTTACCCACAGGGGTGTTGTGTGGCACCCGCTCCAGCTCCTGGACGATGTTTATGTCCAACAGCTCGAAGGACAGCAGGTCCTAGGAGACACAGCGCGTGGCTGCAGCAGCCCAGCCCCCACAGCGCCTCTGCTCTGCGCAGGCGCTCAGCCACACGGGCTGGGCGCGCTCTGGCAGCCAGGGGAAGCTGCAGGGACGCACAGGCCGCACTCACGCCTGTCCCCAGTGCCTCGCGCCGCCGCGCATGCAGGGTCACAGCAGCGGCGACACCACGCTTGCTCCACGTGCAAGAGCTGTGTGGGGGTGTGCCGAAGGCGGCCTGGCGTGCGTGGGGTGTACGCGGCTCTCTACCCCCCACCCGCGCTCACGCTCCCAAATGCTGCGCCCGCACCTGCGCTGTCAGGAGGTCCACAGACGGGATGTAGAGCTCCCGCTCACTGGCCGCACTTGGCGTCTTCTGCAGTACACAGGCCCCTGTCCCTTCTGTGCCTTTAGTTACTTCATCCAGTGGGGTTTCTTTAGCCAGGAAAAAGGGCTCCTACAGAGATAAGCATTGGAATAAATAAACCTTAGGCCTCAACAAAACTCACGAGGCAGATCAAAAATGATTCCTCCTAACACAAGCAAATACACAAAAAAGCCACTGCTAATCTCTAAGGTTAAAAAAAGCCAAGCTTGGTGACATAAGCCTGTCTCCCAGCACTCTAGAAGACTAAGGGAGGAGGCTACCAAATTTGAGTCTAGCCTGGGTAACTGAGTGACTCTCAAAGAGCTGGGGCTGTGGCTCAGACTCAAGGCCCGAGCTGCAAAGGCCCTGGCTTCAATCTCTAGTACTACAGGAAGAAAAAGAGTAAGGTGGTGGACACACTGGCAGGAAGCCACAGGGCCCTTGGGCTGCGGGACCCCCGGGGGGGACTATGGACCCCAGCCCCTTCTCTCTCTTTGCTCCCCACTAGTGCAACCCAATGGCCCAACCACAGACCTCTGCCTCAGGTGCTGCCCACGGATGGGGCCTCTCCTCTGAGCATTCGGCTGGCTGTGGAGTGGCACGAGGCCACAGGCGCGCTCGCCTCAAGGACCTGGGGCACTTGGTCTCTGTCTCCCGCCCACTCTGCAGGAGGCCCCTGGGCACACAGGCCACGTCCACACGCTCACCTCCTGTGGGCAGCTGAGGCCCATCTCACTGGAGCCACACACACCCGCGTTGGTGTCGTTGGGGTGCTCTGCAGGGGCAGAGGCGTCCACCACGATGCTGCACCAGACCCGAGGCCCGAACTGCTGGCCATTCTGAGCCAGGCGCCAATGGGATGTGTAGGTCCCCTCCAGGGCTGGAGCAACAAACTCCACGGACACCACGCCCACGTGGCCAGCCTTCAGGAAGGGCACCACGACGTCCTTCCGCTCTGCAGATGCCAGCGTTAGGTTCCCCCACATGAACTTGAGCTGCAGGTGCAGGACCGAGACAGGCATTCAGGGTGAGCGTCCCCACACCAGGGCCCGTCTGACGGTGGGAAAATACCTTGGTGTCCGCGCTCCAGTTGACTGTTCCCGTGTTCTTCATCCTCCAGTGTTTGAGGAACCTGGTTCCCGGCTGGAGGTGAGTCCCGTCCGGCAGGTTCTCATCCACGAAGGCTGCACTGAAGGTGGGCAGCAGTGGGGCACTGGGCCGCAAGGGGAGCCTGAAGGAGACGCAGAGGCTTAGCTGCCGGGGTGGCACCAGGGCCTCAGCCCCCCAGCCAGAAGCTGGCTGGGCCCTGGGGACGCACTGTGCGCACGAGCCTGCTTTGCGCACCTTTGCTTTCTCCTTCCTTTTACGCGGTCGGGGCACCGTGTGCCAGGTAAGCACTGGCTGCTCCCTGCACTGCCTCAGCGCAGCCCACAACCCCCCCGTACGTTCCTTCTGAGCTGAGGCTTTGTGGCGAAGGCAACTCGCCAGCCGGCTCTGCCCACAGCAAGGGCAACCCCGAAGCACCCGCCAGCACAGTGAGGGTCAGAAAAGGGCAAGAGCGGGTGGGTGTCGGTGTGGGCAGGCTTCCCTGAGGGGAGCAGCAGCGGCCAGGCGGGCTGGGCTGCAGCTCTGGGCCCAGCTACTGAGCAGGCCATGTCCCGAGGCCTGCTGAGCCCAGGCATTAAACAGCAGCCGGGGCAACCGGGCACACCCTCCCAAAGGAAACAGAGACGGGGCCACACTGTCCTGAAGCGGCTGCTTACCGCAGGGCGCTGGGCTGCAGCAGGCTCTCGGGCCGGCCCGGAGGGGACTTGGGGCTCTGCAGCCCATGCATCGAGCTCCACAGATGAATCTTCCTGTGGAGCTTAAGCTGCTTCTTCAGTTCCTTGACCTCTGCTTTCCGCTGTTTCTTCTCAGCTCGCAATCTTTGCTTTTCTGCTTTAAGAAAGTTCTTATCCACCTGTTTCTGGAGCCTGTGAGATAATAAACGAGCATTTCCAAGGAAACTGTACTCGCAGACAGACTGCACGGAGCTGTCTCAGCCACCACTCCCGTGTCAACACCTTTCGTGTGGCCTTCCTCATGGCCCAGTGGCAGCAAAGAAGTGGGACAGAGGAGACTGCATGCCGTGACGCCACACACCCCAGGCTGCTCTTCTGTCACCAGCTTTTTGTGAGCACACAGGCAGCCAGCCAGAGAGAAGATACTGAGCCCTGGCTTTACCTGACTTGCTCCAGGGCGGCAGGGAGTCGAGGTACAGGAGGCTTGGGGTGGGGAAACAGCTCCGAGGTGCTCAGGACGGGTCTCCGCAGCTTCAGCAGCACATGGTTGGCCTCGTGGGCGTAAGGGCCTGCCTCGCAGTCCTCACAGATGTTGTATGATGGGCACAGGCTGTGGGAGGGCGCATGCCCGTGGGACAGAGACACCTTATCTGCTCCACTCCCAGCTCAGGGCAGGCTGAGCCCACCCACCCGCGCCCATGCCGACGGCCAACGCCCCTGATCAGGCTGATGGCCCTCGACGTCTCTGGGACAATGGGACAGAAGCGGGAGGAGACGCGATTTGAGGGCATTTGCACAGCAAAGCTAATCCTTAGCACTCTGCTTCAGGGAGTGCAGTTTTGGTGTAGCGGGCTGAGCAGCAGCCTCCCAGCTTTGGGAAGAGTGGCCCGCACTTCTACTCCACAGCCACCGCGGCCTAGACAGTGATGTCCTTCCTCCCTGGGATGCCGGCCCACGCACAGCCGCAGCTCCCGCACGCCCACCTGCACTGGTAGCGCACGCCCACGATCCTCCTGTGGCAGCTGCTGCAAGCAATGTGCCAGCTGAAGAGGTTTTCCGGCAAGAGCAGGGTTTCCTCGGCAGCAGGCACGGAGGCATCGGAGGCACAGGAGCCCAGGGACGGGCTCTGGAGGACAAGCTTCCCGTGCAACTTCTGTTCCAGCTTCTCCACGGTTTCCTTCACCACTTGCTCTCTGAACTAGAACACAAAGCAGGAGAACTCAGCAGCAATACTGGAACGAGAGGCAGGCGGAGCGGAGACCTTTGCACTTCTGGGGTAAGCCACTAACAAGCCCTGAAGGACAGCGTGGAACTGGGCCAAAGGCGCCAGAAATACAGCTCCAATACGGCGCCAGGCGGGTGCAGCGCTATCTTCCCAGCCCCCGAAGGAGTCTCTGAGAAGCTCGCAGCCAACGTCTTCCTTCCAGAGCACAGATCTCTACCCCAATCCGGACTCTTTTTTCTCTGTACTCACGCATGCGCGGCAGATCTGCTCAGGCTGGGCCTCCAGCTTCCCCTCCCCCCCCCAGGCAGTGGCCGCCTGTCCTCGCCCCCACCCTGTTGCTGGAATGGGCAGAAGGGGACACTCAGGACACTCACGGTCTCCAGGTAGCTTGTGAACCAGTCCGGAGGCCTGTCTGGAGCGTGGTCCAGGTCACCCTGAGCGAGCGGCACGGGCTGCACGGAAACACATGGAAACACAAGGAAGAGCGAGGCGGTTAGTTTTGCTGTGAGGCTTTTCCTGCGGGCTCTTCCCAGTACGAGGCTTCACAGCCACTGGGCAAAGCAAGGAAGGAAACGAAGTGGGCCCCTGCTCAGCTCCCTCCTCCAGACAAGCACCAGCGCAGCAGTGGGGCCCGAGTGCCAGGCTGGCCGGCAACAAGGCTGAGCGAGTCCGTGGCCACAGGCCAGGGCGTGTGCCAAGTGCTGCCCGGGCACCTTCGTACCTGGGCTGCTGGTGTCTCTGGGCTCTTCAGCTCTGGCCCCACAACCCTCACCAGCGAGGAGTAGTGAGCGAGTGGCTTCTTCCCCGGCCTGGAGGTGCGTCTCTCTGCTCCCTCCGGGCTCAGGGCTTCGACAGCAGCAGCACAAGCAGCAGCAGGGTGACCCGCGTGGACCTGCATCTGCAGCTGGTGTCCCTGCTTCCGCGCCATCTGTGAAAGCATGAAGCGCCAGGCACACTGCTGAGGACAGCCCAGCACGCGCGGCCTCAAAGTCCCTCACTACACAAGGGCGGGGGCCAGGCTAGAGAACGGCACTCTCACAGCACTGGGACTAGCTCCAGCCAGGCCTTCAGAGGCGCTGCGGCCCAGCCCAGCCCAGCTGGGCTCGATTGTGAAATAGGTTCTCACTAGCTGGCAGGCTGAGCATGAACCTATGGTGACCCTCCTGCCTCAGCCTCCCAGAGTACTGGGGCAGAGGGGTGTGTCACCACGCCTGTCACTATCTGTGAATTCTAGTAGCAAGTTTCCAAGAAAGAGTCAATGCCAGACAGAATGTGAGAAACTTCAGGCTGGCTGCTATGATGGTTCTGGACCTGGGACTCAAACTCGGGGCTCTCATGTGCCAGGCAGGTGCTGCGCCGCCGAGCTGCACCCCAGCCCTAGCTCGGGTAATTATGTGCGTACTTTTCCATTGAAAGTGCAGGCAAACAAGTTGAAGTGGGCACATTGCTTTTTTTTTTTTTTTTTTTTTAAATAAAACCTTCCTAAGAACCCTACTTGCAAATTACCTCAAGAAACATTAGGGGTTTGGCAAGGCGCCTTTGGGTCCATGAAGGTACCTGGGGCCAGGCCAGTGGGGCACTAGCTCCCGAGTCACCACCCACAGGCACTGTTCTTCCACTTAGACTACACTCCCAGGGAGCTCCCAAGGCAACGGTACGCAGCCTGGGGCGGGAACCGTGTCCAAGGGATGCAGCATGAGAAGGCAGGCGGGCTGGGGAGCGCCGGGGCACGGTGCTAGCCTGAGACCCCGGGTGGATCACCAGCACCGAGAATCGCGCAATGCCCTGTGCCTGGAGAGGGTTTCTCGGAAACACTCGGAACCAAGCCCAGGGCCTCGTGCAGGGCAGGCAGCTCTCTACCACTGAGCTGTATCCCCGCCAGCACTTTTGATTTTAAAATTGGGACAGGGTCTTGCTAAGTTCTCAGGCTGCCCTCCAACTTGCAATCCTCCTGCCTCAGCCTCTGGAGGGGCAAGGACCACAGGTGCATACCATGACACCACTGGAAAATGACTCAGGAAGAGCTGGGTGTGGAGGTATACCCTGTAACCCCAGCACTGGGGAGGCTGAGATAGGTGGATCCTGTGAGTTCCAGGCCAGCCTGAGCTACCTATAGAGCTCAATGCCAGCCTAAACTGCATAGGAAGACCCTGTCTCAAAAAGACCAAAAAAAAAAAAAAAAAAAGTGACAAGGAATGGCCTTTGGACTGTGGCAGCCCCACTCTGCTCGGTGCGCTGCTTACACTTCCCAGCGCCCAGCGAGCCAAGGCACAGCCAGAGCTCTGGGGCCAGCATGGCATGCAGTACTGGGGATCGACCCTGGATCCTTGCACTTGCTGAGCAGGTGCTCAGACCACCAAGCTAGCTCCGTGGCCCTGCTTTGGCTTTTTAAAAAAAATTTAATGGTATTTGGTTGTCGCAGGGTCTCAATATGCTGCCTGGACTTGTGGCAAGCCACCTGCTTGCAGCCTCCCCCCTGCTGGGATTATAGGTATGCATCACCATGCCCAGACTCTGCCTGGCTCGGCCTGCCCTGAGGGCAGGACTGGAGGCATGTGGCGCCGGGAATCAAACCATGGTCCCTGCAAAGCGCTTCAGCCCTCTGAGCTCTCTCACCGGCCCACTGCTTTGCTTTTTGCAGCGCTACTTAGCTATACCCTTGGCCCTCAGGTTTTTCCCCAACAAACATTTTTTTAAATCATTTGACAAGATGAAATACCATTACCTTAAGTGCTTCTTCATATTCTCCTAAAAAGACAAAAAACAATACAGTGACATTTCCTTACCAGCCCTTAAGATTGTATTAATAGACAGTCAACCCTAAAAATCTAACGTATGACATTGAAGACTATAGTTAGTAACAGGGTATTGAGTTGAAATTCATTTGGTTTGTAATTCAGGTGCACCTGAACTTGCAGCCTCCTGCCTCAGCCTCTGAGTGCTGGGACTACAGGCAGATGCACCTGGCTGTATGCAGAATTCCTGCTGCAGGAGATGGCAGGGGCTCCTGCCAAGGGCCACGTGGGTAATGGGTAACCACGTGTCTCCTTCTGGTGACAATTTCCTCGCGTGGAGCTTTCACTGTGTGCACACAGTCGTGCTGCTCTGGGGAATCCTCAGCTCACAGTCCCACCAACGAGCAGCAGCCACCAGGTCCGGCTGACAAGCTCCCTTCATCCCTCTGTGAAAGAAGCCGCTGCAGACCAGCTCCCCTCCCCACACCGCTCTCTCCTTGCTCCTGGAGACGCCAGCTGGCTGCTCCTGCCCCGGCTTGCTCCCAGCAGGCTGAGTGCTGGTGAGGGCCCGAGCTCTGGGCAATGCCCTCCTTTCTGCAGAGCACCGAGATTTCTGGCCTGGAACCTGAGCTCTCGCTAGAACAGGGCTCCTGGGAGAAACTGCCTCCACGGCCCCCCGCAAGCAGCCACGAGATGCTGGGAGTCCTAGCTCGCTGTAGACTCAGACGCAGGCGCCAGGCCACAGAGCGTCTGTCTCCAGGAGGGGCCACAGCCCAAGCCAAGAGTCCTCCCTGAAAGCTGTCCCTGCGGATCGTTCCAAGGCGCCAGTCACGTGTAAAACCACGCAGTCAGGAGTCCCTGTGCAGTGTGACATGTCCACAGGTAACACGGTCACCACAGGGAATGACACCCACTCAACACCTGACTCTGAAGAGACACTATGTGGCCGCAGGGAAATGGAGGCTCAGGCTCTGTCTGGGCTCACCTTGACTGTTGATGGAAATCTGCAAGAGAAGAAGGCAAAGGGGAGTCCTGAGCGGCCGCCGCGCGCTGCCGACGTGAGCACTGCCCCACCCAGGCCGGCTTCGCTAGCAGCCCTCGCGAGCGTGAGCGATGACTAAAAGCTTTCACTGCTTACGCACTGTGCCCTCCTTCACTTCCGGGACGCTAAAGGCGGCAGCCTCAGCCTCCCAGTGCCGGGGTGGCAGGCGCGTGCCCCCGCCAGCTGACTGCCACCCTGCAGATGCTCTTCAGTGTTCCTCCCTGCTTCCCAACTCCACCTCCGCGAACTATCAACTGCACGTTTAATTACCACACACAACATAAATAAGATTCCGAACTTTTCAAGCCCCACATCACCTGGCCAAAATAAGAACTCTATCGTGGCCCAGTGTGATGGCACACACCATGATCTCTGCCCCTGGGAGGCCGAGACAGGAGGATCTCTGGGAGCTCCAGACCAGGGTGAACTACAGGGCAAGTTCCTGTCTCAAATCCCCCAAAACACTCTTTAATGTGAACACCTAACAACGTGGTCCTTAATGTACTTTACCTCTTCATTCTCCTCGTCCAGGTATTTTATTTGAATAGTGTTCAGATCAAAAGAAACTTTTACCTGCAAATAAAATGTACATATTATTATTATTATTATTATTATTATCATCATTATTTTGGTGGTACCAGGGATCGAACTCAGGATCTTGTGCTTGCTACTGAGCTATCTCCCTGGCCCCTATTCTTTCTTTCTTTGTATTTTTATGGACGGGTCTACGGGTGTTCAGGGCCTCGCTGCTAGGAGGGATTGCTTATGATCTGCCTGTTTCCACCTCCCGAGGGCTGGGGTTGCAGGCGTGTGCCGTCACGCCCAGTCTTACTGTGCACATATTACAAGATTAAGGCCCCAAAAGGAGGCCATACACAAAGCTAGAAATCAGAGAAGGCGCTCAGGGCTGCAAGTCTAGCTCAGGGCACGAGAGCTCGGCTCCACACATGCGGTCCTGGCGGAGAGAGAGGAGGGAGAGGAGAAGGGCAGGCGCACTGCCTACTTAAGCGCTAAGCGTTCTTTCTGCCGGTATAACACTTTCAGTCCTCACCCTAATGAGGCTGAGGCAGAATTTCGAGTTCAAGGTCAGCTGAGCTACAACGTGAATTCAAGGTCAACTTGGCTGGCACAGCAAGATCCTGTTTCAAAAAAAAAAAAAAAGCCAAGCACTACGCAACAGGCCTGTAATCACAGCACTTGGGAGGCTGAAACAGGAGTATCGCCTCAAATTTGAGGCCAGCCTGAATTATATAGCAACATCATGCCTAAAAAAAAAAGCTGCAAGAGTTGGGCACGTGGCTCAGGGGTGGAGCATCCACCACTCACTTAGCTTGAGGAGACCCTGGATTTGATCCCCAGTACCATAAAAAAACAAAACCAAAAGCACTACTAAGTGAAACAGCACCACCAAGGAAAAGCATCTGTAACCGCACACAGAGCTGTCAAGATAACGAACCATTCGGGAAAGTGCTCTTGGCAAACCAGGTGAGACTGGGCAAGAATGGAGACGATTCAGAGGAGGGAAGGAGAGCATTTAGGATAGGAAAAGCTCAACCTCACACGGTCAGAACAATGCAAGATAAAGAAGATCAGCTCATCAGAAGAGCAGCGAGTGTGCTCATTAAAGCCGTACCAGCCAGGCATGATAGCACAGCCCTGTGATCCCAGCACTCGGGGGGCTGAGGGAGGAGGACTGCTGGGGTTCTGGCCTACAGCGTGAGCTCAAAGCCAGCCTGACCGCATAGAGAGACCCTGTCTCAAAAAACCTCCAAACAAACAAACGTCGTAACATCCAGTGTTGTGGGGGAAACTTCAGGGCACTGACATAAAAAGGTTTTCAATTACCATAAAGGTTCTGCAAAAATCCCGGCAGTTAGCTATGAAAACTTAAGACCTGTGCCCTGACCTCAGTTTGCCCTACAAAGTAAGGCACAGGGACTCAATTCCTCCAACTACTTTATAGACGTATAGAGAACAAACCCTGAAAATCTTTCACTAAGGGACAGTTAACTGGGCCACGGTACCAACAAGGGCAGGAGCGTTGTGCTCCAGCTTGGGAAGGAGAACCTGGACCCTGACCTGCTGCTGGCTGGAACTCACCAGGCACGCTGCAGTGACTCTCAGCAGACCGTGAGAGTCACATGCCCCGCCAGCAGGTGGCCAGGGACGCAGCTGCGAGGCGTCCTTGCCCAGCAGGTGAGGCAAAGGGGCACTGACACTCCGTGTTTGGACGTTTCACTTCCTAAGCGGGCCCATCTCGCAGGACTCAAACTTGAGCAGCTTGTTGTTACGGGCTAGGAACCCACAATGCCAGCGTCAGGGAGGC
This sequence comes from Tympanoctomys barrerae, assembly GCA_002564285.1. Classification (NCBI taxonomy): domain Eukaryota; kingdom Metazoa; phylum Chordata; class Mammalia; order Rodentia; family Octodontidae; genus Tympanoctomys; species Tympanoctomys barrerae. Next base: position 2,498 of record NDGN011318212.1, on the reverse strand, counting down.
TGAGGCAGTGAGGCCAGCGCTACAGAGCGAGCCCGCCTCAGAAAAACGCAACAGCCGAGGCAGGAAGATGAAAAGTTTGAGTCTACCTGGGCACTCAGGAAGGCCCTGTCTTGAAATACATTCTTTTTTAAATCAAAAAAATATAAATAAAATTTACGATGAAAGAGAAAGACAAACTATCAGCTCATTCAACTAGTAGGAAAGGACATTAACTGGCCTGCTCTTCAGAGAATCTATGCACGAGGCTGAGCTGCTTTCATTCTGAGCCTCGTTCTCACTTGCGCAGCTCAGGCTGGCCTGCCGCTCCTGAGCCTCCTGCCTCAGCCTCCCGAGCGCTCAGTGTGCAGGCGTGTGCCACAGGTCCGAAGAGCCCACCCTTGGAGGAGTACAGAGATGCTGGAAGGCGGAGGCCCACACCAGCCCATCTCGGAAGGCCTTGCTGCTGCTGTCTACAGACAGGCTCTCACGTACTGCCCTGGCTGGCCTTCCACGCAGGGCCTTCCCAGCCCAGCTTCCCGGTTGCAGAGATTATGGGCATGCGCCACCTCGCCTGGCGACCTCTTCCTGTTGTAGTCAGTACCACAGCAAGCCAGGTGCAAGAGTTGGGCACGTGGCTCAGGGGTGGGGCGGGCTCTGTGCGGGGCGGGCGTGCTCGGGAATGAACTCGGGTCTTCGCATCTCCAGCTCTTTTCTACTTAGAGGCAGGGTCTCGCTAGGTCACTATGTTGCCCGGGCTGGAGCTGAACTTTCTTTCTTTCTTTTTTTTTTTTTGCGGAACGGGGGATTGAACTCAGGCCCTGCACTTGCCAGGGAAGTGTTTATTCTACTGGGCTATCTCCTCAGCCCTGGGGCTGAACTTTCGATCCACTCCTCCTGCCTCGGCCTCCTAGAGTGCTGGGATGGCAGGTATGTGTCATGACCCAGGGCTGACGGCAGGTTTTTATCAAAGTTCCGTGAGATAAACAGAGACATACATGAAGTGAAACATTCACTACAGTACGCCCAACAAAATCGGAACAGTCCAAAGGGCAAATCATGATGAGGAAGAGGAAAAGCGTTAGCAGGCGGAGGTGGGGACAGGCTGCTGTAAGCGCCTGGCAGTAACAGCAAGCAGGGTGCTTGCACAACCTTCACAGGGCGCAGGCAGCTCAGAGCAGCAGACCTGAGCTGCTCCCGGAAGGAGAGCACTCCCTGGGGCCTGCCTAGGGTGGGGCCCAACAACACACTCCTCAGACTACCGTAGGCTTTCTAAATCCCAGCTCACTTAAAAAGAATAATTTTACCTTCTCTTTCTAAGCTCTTCAAAAGAAACGTGTTCATCTGCTCGCTTGATCGGGGCACACCTATAGACCGGACCCAGAGACGGTGACCCTGACAGGCCTAACAGGTACGCGAGCTGCCAAAAGCAGATGCCTGTGGAAAAAGCTATCTGTGCTCGGAACAGAGAGAAGATAACGAATACTCACCATAGCTTCAACATCGGCCCACGTGGTGTTTTCTGGATCGGAAACCAGAAAGCTCTGCGTCTCATTTTTGAAAGTCACATTTAGAGTAACCTGGGGTTCCATGCTGCGGGACTAGAGTTGAGAGCAGGGGGAGGAGAGGACACGGCACATGAGACAGTTTATGTGATAAGTTACATAAACTTCATTCAACAAATACTTGTGAGGCCTCAACATGGAGAAGGCTTGGAACACCGCAGTAAGTAAAGCAATGTCCCCACTTTCACACACAAGCTAGCAGGAAGCCAAATCTACTATGTGGAAATTGTTCCTTCTAAGAAACACATTAGTGCTCAAATCATGCCACATACCACAAAAACGGCTCTTCTAGAAACTAGTGAAGCAGAGGGTGGCTGTGTGTGCCTGCACTCCCAGCTACTCAGCAGGCTGAGGCAGGAGGATCTTAAGAGGCCAGAAATTCAAGACCAGTCTGGGCATCACAGTGAAAGTGTCTCAAAGAAAACTAAAGAAATAAAGCCTGCTGAGATTTTGGCCACATGCACAGAAATCATCTAGCATTTGTAAAACCTCGAGGATTCTATTGCACTTTGCAGAGCTTGGTTAAATACTTACAGCAGGAAATACCAAGATGGGACTTTCATTCTCCTAAGACTCCAAAGTGATACTCTACATTTGTCCATGTCTTTTCTTAACTTGAGCAGTACAGGTCTTTTAGCAGTTTAATGACTTAGAAGCCAAAACACTTAAACCAAGACACCCCAAAAGGGTAGCGCTCAACACTAGACATGACTGTGCTTTTGTAGCTTACTGGTTTCCTAAGAATGAGGAATGAATGCCAAACACACACAAAAATGGAGAGCAACATACTTTTATCTTTTAAAGACAGAGTCTAGTTATTCGGCCCCAACTGACCTTGGACCCACTATGTAGACAGCACAAAGGCTGTCCTTGAATTCCAAGTGATTGACCCTCCTGCCTCAGGCTCCTGAGTGTTGGAATTACAGGCATGCACCAACATGTCCTGTTCAATGCACT
>NDGN011318209.1:3903-24291 GCA_002564285.1 Tympanoctomys barrerae | reverse complement strand
CTCAGGCCCTTGCGCTTGCCAGGGAAGCGCTTATTCCACTGAGCCATCTCCCCGGCCCTAGAGGGTACATTTTGTGGAGAGGGAAAACAATTAGAGCAACATCAAGCTCAAGGCCTAAAGCGGCTGGACCCCACCATTTCAAATCCAGGCACAAAGGGTAACAGCGGCTGAAAGAGTAAGGTGGCAAGGCCTGGGTGCTGTGCCCATGGCTTCCCTGAAGCGGGGGGGCTGCTATATTAGATTAGTCCCTGCAGGCTGGGTGAGGCGGTGGACCTGGCACCCCATCCCCACAGTGACTAGAGATGCCTGCAGGGTCTGAATCACCCCTCTCCTGGGGGGCTTGAGCACCCTTTTTACAAGGTGTTCCCAGCCAATTTCTCCTCTCCTGTGGCAGTAGCTCTGGCCCCTTCTTTGCTCTAGCATATAAACATGGTGTTCATGCTTGCTGGCCTGGCCATCTGGACAATATCTGCAAGTTTGCAATGTCCCACTGAGCATCTCCTGCCTGTCTCTCCTTGCCCTCATCTTCCTCTTCCTGTCTACCTGGCATCTCAAACTTAGTGAGTCTGAACTGAAGCCAGAAGCCCCTCCTGTCTGAGTCAGCCTCCTCCCAAGAGAACTGCTGCCTAAGGGCCCTGGACTCTACTGCCAGTGGCTCAGACCAAAGCCTGGGACTCATCTGCAGGTCCCTGTCACTTCTTATGTTGAACATGTGCTGAATCTCACTTTTGGCTGCACCTTCCAAATAGATCCCAAATCTAGCCCCTTTCACCACAGCCACCACCTGGTCCCTATTACAGCCACCTCTTGTCTCAGAGATGGCAACGGATTCATGGCGGCCTCCTTTCTACCCACAGTCTACTCCCAGAACAACAGGTAGAGAGACTTGGATAAAGTACAGCCAGATGCCCTCAGCTAAGCGCTCTGATGGCTCCATCTTGCAGAGTAAAAGCCAAAGCCCTGCAGGGCCCGCAGGGTTCTGCCTTTCCCTCATGTCTGCAAGCCATCGGGGCGCTCTTTCTCCCTTGCTCACACGGTAGCCAGGCTGGCTTTGGGACATGCTCGCACCACAGGGCCTTTGCATTACTAGGATGCTCCTCCCCTTGGCATCTGAGCGGCCTGTCCCCTCACCTCTGCTGAGACTGTTCCAATGCTAGGTTCTAAGGCAGCTGACCCTGACTGATTTGAAGCTTTATGCCTCATCTACTCTTCCTGATCTCCTTGCCTTATTTTTCTCCCACAATATGGATCACCTTCCAAGCCACCCTTGCTTATTTATTGCATCTTCTGCCTGTTCTCTCTCCCAGGAAGGTGAGCTCATGGCTCCCCATGGGGCACGGGGATTGGCACACAGTGAAGTGGATGCTACCCAGAAGGGTCCTCTATTTCCTCCAGCTGGGATGCACAGGGTTCCCAGGACTTGAGGGTTCTGAGTGGGGGCAGAGCTGGCCAGGCACATCACTCAGTGCCTGGAAAGGCCAGCCAGTCCTTTGGGGACATTTCACCTGGTAAGTACTTAATCCACACTTGGCCCCATCCAGGCCACACTTCAAATCTGCCATTGCCACAGCCTAAGGCAACGCTGTGCCCATGCTAGTGAGTGCATAGCTCCCCAGCTGGGCCCTTTCACCTCAGGCCTGCCTGTGGTCACTGCAGTTGATACACTACTGGGTGACAGATGACAGAGTCCTAGATGTCACATGGAAAGTATAACTTCACCCAGCATAGCTACCCTCCATATCCAATTTTTTTTTTTTCCTGGTACTGGGGTTTGAACCCAGGATTTTCACATTGAGCTACATCCTTAAGCTTTTTTGAGACAGGGCCTCACTTCAGTTGTTAAGTTGCCTAAGTTTGGCTTGAACTTGCGATTCTCCTGCCTCAGCCTCCCAGAGTGCTATGATAACCAGTGTGTACCAGCACACTCAGCTCCAGCTTTGTTATCAGCTACCCAGTGGAGGCCATGACAGGACACCTCTCCCTCCTTTCCTGCCCTGCTGCCTGTTCCCAGCATATATCCTGTGGAGGACTGTGCTACCCAAACTGAGCACCCACCAGATGGTGGCCATGTCAGGCCCTAGCAGCACTGGTTCTCGGGGGAAACTAGAATACCTGGTTTGGAGAAGGACAGATTCCAGAAGGATCTAGGGAGCCCTCCTGCACTGACACAAGGTAGGAAAAAACTCACCCAAGGGAGCAGTTCTAGCAACCAAAAATAATGAAATAACTTTTCAACAGTGACCAACACACACTGAGGTGCTGCTAAGCAGTTCTAAGTGTGTCCCTCAGCTCTCCCCTCAGCCTTAAGTGTGTCCCTCAGCTCTCCCCTCAGCCCTAAGAGTTTATTTTTCCTTTGCGCAGTACTGGAGATTAAACCCAGGGTCTTGTGCACGCTGGGCAAGTGCTTGGACAGTGAGCCACATTGCAGTGCTGGCTTGAAATTCTTACAGTTCGTTAGAGACAGAGACTACTGTCAGGAAGCCAGACTCATCCATTATTATAGGAGAGATGCCCTGAGTGTCAACTGAGACCAGTCCAAGGGTGCCAGCTTGTAAGAGACCACTGGGATTCCAATGCGGGACCACAGGGATTAATTACATCAGTGCCTCCCTGTATGGGGAATGGTCTTTAAACCTCATTCTCTGTGGCACCCAACACAGCCTCTGAGAAAGCAGCTCTGCTATGACTTGTCTGACATTTTTTGTACTAGGGACTGAGCCCAGGGCCTTCACATTGAGCTTCATCCCCAGACCTTTTCAATTAAAAAAAAAAAATGACAGGATCTCACTATGTTGCTAAGTTGCCCAGATTGGACTTGAACTTGTGATCCCAGAGGGCTGGGATTGTGCCACCATGATTGGCGTGCACAATTTTACTTGCAGGATACAAGGCCCTTCCTGTTGACATCTAAAGAGTCTGAGCTACACAGAAAAGGCGGGAATTCAGCAATGTCTGTTCAAGACCAGTGCTGTATCTCTGTTACAGCAAACTGCTCCACACTGGGTAGTCAGATTGGAATCAATGGCTAGTAGGCTGGGTCCCCACCAATGTCCCAATGGTTTCCAGAGCCTTCCAAGCTCTCAGGGTGACTCAGCAAGCTTCCAGGTCTCTGTCACCTTAGGGGAACCAGTGGCCAAGTGGAAATGGGGACCAGCAGGCTAAGATGCTGGGACCATGAAGGAGCCCTAGCCCAAGGTGGCCATGGGAGGTCCTGGAGAGCATGAGACAGGATCCTTGCAGACAGCTTCTGGGCTCCAGTGTGCTGCAGTCACAGAGCCACCTGCTTATCTGCAACTGGGTCTCCTCAGAGCACCAAAGCTTACAATTTGTGAGTTGCAGGCTCTACAGCTATGGTAAGGTGGAAAGACCCAGGCCTTGATGTTGAACAACTGGCCTGGAGTAGGGCACCCTCCAGTGGCAGGCACAGCGGGAACTCTACTCCCATTCTCTGCAGGCTCTGGGTTCGGGTTAGTTTCTTCTACTGGAGGGGCTGGCATTAGGAGGCAGCACTAGCAATAGCAACATCCCACAGCAACTGTCTGTCTTGAGCTGTGAGTCCCCCTGGAGGGAGGACTGAATTAGTTTCATTTGGAGAGAACTCACAATTACGTATCACACAAGGGAGCTTCATATTCTAAAATCTCCAAATTAACACACAACCAAGTAACCACCCAAAATAGTTGCACACCATGTGGGTGGTAATTTTCTTACCCAGTACATCACAAGAACCATCTCAAGTCACATACGTGTGCAGCAACCTCACAACCAACTCGGCAGAGCTTTGGCACCCCCTCCCCCAGCATCAGCCAGAAAGAGGGCCTGTCTCAGAAGCCCCATCCCAGAAAACCACAGCCATCATTCCTTCTTCCTCTTCCCACTCCCTTGCCAGCACTAATTGGCACCCTTGGCTTGACTTTGTTCACATTGGCAGCCAGGGACAAAGCAAGACACTCCACCTGCAGGTGCAGCTGGGCCGCTCCCATCATCTCAGTACTGTAGTCAGCAAGGTGGGCCACCATTCCTAGTCCTCACAACACACCAAAGGACAGGTAATAGCATTTAATTTACAGACAAGGAAGCAGATGTCAACAAGGGGCAGTGTACAAGTTCAAGGGCACATGAATGGTCAGGGTGACAACAGCAAGCAGGAAGGCAAGCTCGTAGGAAATGCTTCCGAGGACAGAGACCTGAGGAGGGCAGGCTAGCCAGCACCTACACCAAGTTCCTGCCAACACCTGCCCAGAAGCCACGCGCCAGACGACAACCTGGAAAGTGTGTGTGGGGACAGCCCTTCTCAAGGTGTCCTTGGGACCCAAATGAAAGTGTTTGCTGCTTTTCCTCAGGCCAGAGCACTTTAAATAAAAACAACCCACACATTGTTGTGTTTGTATAAAAGATATTTACTTCAATGATCACACCTAGGGTGCTAGTGAATAATAATAATACATGGTGTGAGTTTCAGTGATATTGCTTCTCCATATCATATAGGGACCGTTGTACAGTGCTGAGAACAAACATCGTATGGCTAACCGAAGACAGAAGGGACGACGCTGAGGGCCGACGGGTGTCTCCCCCACTCCCACGCCAGCCAGATCAACTTTGACTCAATGTGGAAAACAAGTAGCAAGAACTAAAATGTTATCAAGATGAGTCACAGCGACAGAGGCTTCTTGAAGCTATTTGTACAAAAATGACGCCTTTTTTTCCTCTCTTTTTTGGTCAATTGGGTCTTTATGAGGATTAAGGGGGAAAAAATCTGTGATTGTATTAACAAACAAGCTCTAGAAAACACCTAAGACTTAGTGCGTTACAGAAAATATAAAATACTGCTAAAATATAAGACACCACAAAGCACTGGGAGCTGAGCTTATGAAGGGCTGTCTGCAGAGGACACCGCTCGGTGATGCGAGTCTTGTGCTGTGTTAGTAGTCTGGACAGGAGCGTGGCGCTACCCGCTCTCACCGCAAGTAGTTATTGCACAAATGCAAAGAGCTAGGTCTTTTACTCCATGGAAAGGGACATGAGGGAAACCATCTTGTCTTGTCTTCTTTCCCACTTTTTTTTTTTTAAATAAAAAGCTATTCTCAAATGCTTTAAGAATTTTGAATGAATTCTCACGTCTCCAAAATGCACAGCATTTTCTGAACGGTCTTGGAAGGAGGGGACATGAGATACCTATTACAAGGCAGAAAATGGGGGTGCAGAGGGAGGGAAAGAGAAATGCATAGACTAATTAGAAAAAAAATGCAAACTTTTTGGGGAGATGGGACAATCACCTTGTTGGAGGGGACAAGTTATAGCAGAGAGGAAATGCTCTGCCATGTGGGTCTGGCATAGGGGACCCCATTGGAGCAAAGGCAGCAGTCCAGCTTGCCTTGGGGTGGGCAGGGTCCCCAAGGAGGTGGAACCTCTCTCCCATGCCTGGGGAACAAGCAACTGAGTGTCTTGATGACTGTGCTTCTAACCACAGTTAAGTTCTTTCCCCACATCCAGGCTTCCTCTGTTTCCTTGAACTGGAGAGAAAGGGGCTCCTGCCCACGATTTTCCAGGCTGAGCCCTCCAGCCCCTGGTGGTACTAAGAAACACCAGTTACTTCACAGGATGCTTTTGACCAACTGTGTGTGCCAGGCCAAGAACAACAGAAACCAACTAAAATATAGCAACCCACGCGGGCCTTGGAAGAAACGCTCTCCTGCTCAGAGGTGATGAACTCAGTCAGGCCACTGTACCTTCTCTGACCAGGGCTCGCTGAACCTTCATGAACCCAGAAGTCTTAACAGAGGCTCTAGGAGGCTTTGGGGAACTGAACTTGGCTTTCCTGTTTCCTTTGCAGTTCCTCGCGAGCGATCTGCCCCTTGGCACTTCCTGAACGTGGTAGCTTTTTGTTCACCAACTCATTTAAACAGTTAAGACCACCAGTTTTTGAGTGGCTACTCAGGAGACAGGTGTCTGACTCTGCTGGAGAACCCCTCCTCCTTCTGTCCCTCCCCCCCACATACCGCCCCATGCTCTTAGCTTCTGGGGGGGTAGTGGGGAGCAGAGGACAGTAACCACTGCAGATAGCAAAAAGCATTCATAATGACAAAAATACAAAACACACTCCTGATAAGTACTTAAATGATTAACCTAATAATAAATAGGAGAGGATAGACATAAATCTTTTTCTTTCTCAAGGAAACATCCTTTTATAATCATCCTCACGCACGCTATCGGGTCAGTAGCAATCAGTCCGTCTCAACAAGACAAGGTTAAGTGCTGGAAGGGATAGCTGTGGTCTCAGACACTTGGAAGGCTCCCAGCTGCTAAATCACAGGCACCCTCACCCTGCAGCACCCAGGCCAGCAGATCCAGCCAGAGCCCACAGACCCTGCATGCTCAGCTCAGCAGGGGCAGCTGGGTCACTGTAGGGGCTGGCAGCCCTGTTTCCCCTTCAGTTCATGAACACATGGACTACAGTGAACACAACTCAGCCGCAACCTGAATCATCCTGGTCTAAAGCTTACTTTGAGTTCATTTGGTGTGCAATGCACTATCTTTCAAAACTGAACATTGTTTCTATTGCACAGCTTTTACACATAGTCATCTATTTAAGTGCTTTCTGTTTAAAGCAAACTACAAAAAAAGGGGGGATTATAAAACAAAAAATAGCCCCTTGCCACCTTAATGCGTCTTGCTGCGTGGTGTACTGTTTTGCTAATGGAAGTCCCAATGCTTCCGTACACTGTGCTTCTGATTATTTTCCAAAGGGAAAGAGCTGTGACATTGGGATTTAAGGCACCTTTCCTTTCTGATCACAGAAAGCTTGATACATAGCATATAGCATATTTTGTGTTAGAAATTAAAGCCCAAACACTACAGAAATTACAGTAATGCAGACTACTCCTTAACACAAGGAAATGAAAATGATCAATTAAACTTAAAGGCATTTAAAAAGTTGAGTAACAAGGAAGAGGAAGTGCACATTTATGCATAGCCTAATGTCCTTCTCTCACTAGCTTCTCTTCGGGATTCTTCGCCTACAATGCTGAACTTTTAAAGTTAGCATTTTGGAGGAGATCAGGCGCTTTGGAAATGTCTTGTTAAAGCTAAATGTCACTTCATCCAAAAATGAAAATTCGAGATGCCACTGATGGCACGGACATGGAATCTTTGGAGGGGTGGTGGCAGAGAAAGGGCAGTGGGTGCAGTGTGGTAAGGGGGGCAGGTCTCAGGAGTCAAGCACTTGGGAAGAAAGTTTTCCTTTTACTTCCCTGATTAGGCATGCAGGCTGCCAGGGCTTTTGGGCCCTGGAGTCATGGTGGTTTGCTGCTCCCTCTTCTTCTTACATCTTGATTGGTTCCCTGGGTCTTGGCCCTTAGCTTTCAGCCCATCTAAAAGGATTTATAGGCTGGATCTTTTTGGAATTTTACTTGGAAAGCAGTTTTTACTTTTCTTGGTAGTTTTCATCTATAAAAAAGGCAAAACTGATGGGAATGAAAATGACATTGTTAAACTGGACCACTCTCTTAGTACGCAAGTGCGCTGGCCAAAGTGCCCCATAGCCCCCTGGGAGGAGAAGCTGAGTCATGTTAGAACTCTGGGCCACTACCCAGCCAGCTACGACAGGAGCCTTGCCTTGGTGGTCACTAGGCTTTTTCAGTTTCAAGGACCCAGCGAAACCACAGTAGGAGCACCACAGCATTTCCAAGTGGGAGCTTCTCCTGGAAGGTGCCTAGGCACATGAGGATGACACACAGCCTCAGCACAGTCCCATTTTCCCATGGTAACACTCTGGCCACTATGGTGGATAGACCTACCTCAAAATAGCCCTAAGAACTGGTTGTCTTTGACACTGAGTAGAAACTAGAAAATTCTTTAGGGAAGAAAAGAAGACCTGGCAGGCAGTATGGAGAAAGTCCTATGTCCTTTCCTATCCTAAGACATCTGATGTTTGTAAGAAGTTCAGAGGCCAAGGTCATGATCCCAGTGCCAGAGGCAAGAGACACAGGGAACTACAGAACTGCTGGGGAAGCAAGATCATGTGGCTGTCCTGGGGGGGTGTATGGCCAACAGGATGGCTGAGATGGATCTCAACAGCTGTGCAGAAATGTGCAGGACACAAAAGGCAGACCAAAAACAAGGCCCTCTGAGGCCTGAGATCACCCGTGCTATGAAGGAAACAGCTGCAGGAACCTCAGGAACAGGTGAGTGCCAAGAAAAGCCATGTGTTTTTCAGGGCCCAGCTGTCTGGTTGTCATGCTCACAAAGGACACAAAACTGCCCACCAGACTGAGATGTTTGTCTGCCATGCTTCAAGCTCTTTCACATCCTAGCCCACTTGGCATTGAGAGGTGACATCAAGAGGAGACCACAAGTGAGGTAGAAGGGACAAATGAGGAGTGTGAATATGATGGGGGATATCTAAGGTCAGGGGCATCTCGGCAGTGAGAATATTTCCAGCCTAAATTACGACAGTTAAGAGCCCAGCAAGCTCATATGCACACTTGGCCTCTATGTTACTTGTTTCCCTGCACAGCTGGCTTGCAGAAGGCTAGCCTTGGAACGACTAAGGGCAGATGCTTGTTTCTGTAGGCACCTGTCACACTACATTTAAGGCAAAGGCTCAAGCTGTAGTCGGTGACCAACTCCACTTCACTTTGTACTAATCTCAGAAGGACATGCGCAGATACCCTGACTCCTCTACTACTTTCCAGGTAATTTGTTTTTTTTAAAGCAGAGGAATGGAAGCCATTGCATAGACTGTTCAGAGCTCACTAATCACCCTGGCATGAAAAGATGTGAGTTTCAGACATCCAGTCTAGCTACAGCTGGCAAGGCACCTACCCCAGGCTGAGCTTGCTGATGACTGTAGTTCCCATGAGAAGGCAGGCCTATGATATAGTTCAGAGCTTCTCCTCCAAGTCACATACAACCTACTTCCTGCTTGATTTGCTCGTGAGCAGTACCATAATCTTGGCCCTAGCCAGGAGGCAGATAGTTTAAGTGTAGGCCATTTGGATCTGCACAGGGCTGGGGGTTAGAGAGTGTCTCTTCTAGTCATTATAAGAGCATAGAATACTAATCCCTAAATTTGTAGTTTGCCTGTACTACATCAATTTTTTTTTTTTTTTTTTTAAATTACATGGGAAGAAATAGGCCAACAGGAAGGAAGTCAGGCAGGGAGTTGTTTGTGCTTCAGAGGCACCAGAAGCAGTCCTGGGGAGGCTGAGAGCTGCCATATTTTGTCTTGATTGCTTTCCCAGAGCAGCATGCTTGGCAGTAGCTCTGTGACTCATGATCTTGGCATTTCTTGGAGATTTTTCTAAGCCTGAATCTTTCTGGGAGCAGAAGCCACCTCATGTCACAATGTTCTTCAGGCAGGCTGCCTAGAAGAACCAAGTTCATTTAAGTGGCTATATAACCCTTTTTAAAGAAGGTGAGTCTGGTGGACTAAAATCAGACATCCTGACTGATCCAGAAGATCCAGAGAGGAGGTAACCTGGGAGCTGGGCTGGACTAAAAGTGAGAACACAGGGTCTAGAACAGAACCCACGCATCTCAGATGCCACAAAGGGACTTGGGCAGGAAGCAAGGGTCAAGAGGCCACACCCAAACACCCAAACACTGATCTGAGGCTGGACCCCCACTCAGCCAGCTAAGTAATGGTAGAAACCTCTAGTTATGAATTTTGCTTCCAATTAACAAAAAGAAGCCATTTAAAATGGTATAATGAAACTTGTAATTGTTAGTGTTTTATATGGAACTTTTTCCCCTGGGGAGAGGTACAAATCAGCTTTAAGCTGACAGAGAATAAAGAGGAAGAGGAGGAAGAGAAGGAGAAGGAGGAGGATGAGGATTGGCTGCCCATGGAGCTGCTATGTGGATGGCCAGCCAATGGAAGGTAGCCACTCGGAGGGGGTGCTGTTCAAGGCACTTGAATATTGCTTATCAAGATGAAAGATGAACCCTTAGACTCAAACTGAGAGGCCCGATGAGGAGGGGGCTGCTTCTCCTCCACAGTTTGTGTTATTTAGTGGCAGATCTTAGAAGTACTACAGACAGTGCTAGCTTAACACAAAAGATAAGGTTGGGATCTCAATAAAAATAAATAATAAAAAACATAAAACAGATCCATTTGCAAGCAAAATCTAACCCACTGATTGTATCGAGCACCCAGATGTAAGTCTGGCAGAAAAGACAGAATGAGGCTGGAAATCAACAATAAACCAGTTCAAAAGTAAAGAAATACAAAACAAAGAATGAATTACTTGGAAGAGCCAAAGTGGCTGTGGCAGACTGTTACCACTTGGCCACAAGGACAGACAAATCTAGACTTTCCAATTTCCTCAGATTTAACACCTTGGTAAGTAACAGTCATGCCTTTGAAACTAAAATATTTGTCTAACAGTTAACTCCCTGCTTCTCATTCTAATGAAAATTAGGTATTCAGAGGTTCATCACACATGATGACAAAGTTCCCTTGAATTTTTTTTGTGGACACGAAGCCACAGTACCATCAGTGGCTCTGCCCCTCACTGTCCTAAGGGTCCCTGGCATCAACTTGCTCTTCTTAGGGCACCTGCAGCCAGCCGGATTTTAATCCGCTTCCCCTTAAAGCGCCTCCATCATGGATTCTCTTCTCATTGAACCAAGATGTCAAGTTCAGAAATGATGCAACTGTCCAAAGACAAAGGGCCTGCCTCCCAGCCTCCTAGAGCCTTCTGAGAACTTCTTATTCATGAAAAGGCATTGTCTTTAGTGTAGTGACTCATAAGTTTGTGAAAACTTGAACTAAGTGCTGCAGTTGCAGGTTAAAAAGACTGTAAATGAAATACATAATTTCTAAAACATCATGCAAAAAATGTGGTTTCACATCTTACAGTCAAAGTCCTACAAGTTAAGTAATAACAAGCACACTGAGGTGTAATAGCGGGAGCATACCTTTAAAATTAGAACTCCCTCCCACCCCCCAAATCAAAAAGTAATATTAATTAAACTTAAGAAATAATGAATGCACCATTAAAATGTCATCCAAAGATGTTGACCTAAGACAAAGGTTTCAATGATACACAATACGGTCAAAAAGTCTTCAATCAGTAATATACAGTATGACAACTACATCTTGTAAATTATACCCAATACTGCCGGCAGTCTATCCCTCTAAAGAATATTTGCCCCTTTCATCCCTTCCTAACAATCAGATAATAAAATACAGCACCTATAAATAAGCAAAAAAAAATATATATACCGAAATCATCTATTGTTAGTTTAAAGATATGGCAATAAAGGAGTCTAAATTAGCAAACTTGTAGAAGCCATAACTGATAAAACAGCTTATTGAAAAAGGTGGCAGTAATGCACTCTATGTGTGCACAGGTACTTAAGAAAATACACAGACGTATAAAATTGCACACACGCACGCGCGCACACATACTCTCATCCACCTCTATTCTCACGCATATACACATAGACAACAGGAGGAATCAGAGACAAGTTAGACTTCTAATTGGTACTTAAACTGCCTTAAACGGTGCATAAAAGAACTTCCCAAGAGGTGAAATGAATGAAGGGCCAATGGTCTAGTCTAGAACTAAAGAGCGGTCAATGTTTTGGTGAGTTTGGGCCATCTCTGTAGGGTGGGAGCAGGGCCCAGACTGCAACATCCTCTCTTCTGTAGGGAAGGAAGCTTCCCACGAGTTCGACAGGGTCATCAGTGCTTGTGGTGGGAAGAAGGGGAAGAGGGAGTGCGTGTGTGCACCAGCCCTGCCCAGGCCCAGGGAGCATCTTCCCGGGGGGGCTCAGTCCATCAGATGCCCAGGAAGAGTGGTGTGAGGTGAGGTGCCTTCTGTGCCAAGGAAAGATAGGTGGGGCTGCTGTGCCCCAAGACTGCCTGCTGCAACCTTGTTGGCCTACTCTTTCCTGTCTTTTAATGCTTGCACATGCGTGAACACGTGAACACAGACAGAGACACCATAAATTAAACAAAATGAATGGGTACATGCTACAGTTCTAACTTGTCTCCTAAGCCTCCGAGATATGAGGTCTGATCAGCGTGCTCTGCGGTTAGAGGTTAAAAAGCAGATTATAAAATACCTAGATTCGGATCTTTTCTTTTTGTCCTGATTTGGCCTAGAATGGAGTGTATTAAACAGACCCCGGGCAACAAAAGCCTCGGGTCAGTTAAAGCTATGGATCAATGTGCACTACATGTCAGGATTCTATTCACATACAAGAAAACACTACATCAGCGACCACAAAAATCAGATAAGTTTCCTGATGTGACTTTTCTTTCTGTTAAAAAATATGGAGTAAATGCGTTTTTATTTTAATTCAAAGTTTCAAACAAGAAGATTCTTTTCTTGAAAATATTTAGGAATCCAAACTAGTGTGTTTAGAGTCGGTTTGACTGTGCAATCTCTTAGTGGCAACTGAACAGCTACAAAAACTTTTTAATTTTTTTTTTCTGAAAAATCCCCCCTCCCCCCTTTTCCTGGTTTAAGAAGATAATAGTGTATTATCGCTCTGAAGCCATTAGATGGCAGATAAAAAGCCCCCTTTTTTATATGTGGGTTTGATTTTTTTTTTTTTTTAAAGCCCACACGAAAGAGGAGGGCACAAGGCAAAAGCTGTAAGAGTTATTCCAGAACCTGTGGAAATCACTTAGGGCAATTGAAAAAAAAAAACCAAAACAAAAAACAAAAAACAACAAAAACACTTCAGGGTACAAAAAAGCTGGACTACACATTTCCGTTTTCTTTCTTGAAAACACAACATAGATTGGGCTTAATGCTCCTTTGTTTTCTATATGCACCTTGGCCTATGGCGATTTTGCCCTGTGGCCCGCAGGGCTAAGTGCGCAGCGCGGGGCTCCGGCCTGGGCCCATAGGGCTGGCCGGGACAGACCGACCAGACCCAACCTGAAGCTCGTGCCGGCCCAGCCCGCGCCCTCAGAACTCCCATTCAATGGGCTCCTCGCGGCTGGCAGCCTTCTCCAGGCGGTGGATGATGCTGTTCAAGTTGGCAGCCTTCTTCTTGCGCACGGGGTTGTCGTGCGGGTCCCGGACACCTGTGGCCTCAGGCAGGCCAAAGAGGCTCTGCAGCGAGCGGGGCCTGCGCGAGGCTGTGGGTGCGCTCCTGCCAGTGCTCGTGCCCGTGCCCGCACTCGTGCCTGGTGAGGCAGGGCCCCTAGCGGTGGTGGTGGCAGCGGCTGAGGTAGCTGCGTCCTCCCCGGCGGCAGCAGCAGTGGCGGCGGCAGGCACGGCGGGGTTTGGCACTGACGCCGGGTGCTCGGCTGGGCCCTCAAGGGGCAGTGGAGGCCGTGGTGGCTCGGCCTGGCTCGCCTCCTCAGCAGTGCCGGTGTCATCTGGGCTTGGCGTCCCCGGTGGTGGTGGCGGCGGCCTCTCCTCATGCTCCACCTTGCCTGGCCCTCCCTGAGACTTGGCAGCGGCTGTGGGGCCGCCCGGCTCCTCTGCATTGTCGGTGGTGGTGGTGGTGGGGCCTGGGCCCTCGGCTGCCTCCACGCCATCGCAACTGTCGCCCTCTGAGCTTGGTGCCACGCGGCCACTCCGGGCGGATGGTGAGTCGCTGGCGGCAGCCTGGCCCTGGCTTCCGGCCTGAATTTCCTCAATGAATAGTTCCCTGCGGATCCGAGACCTGCAAGGGACAGAAGTGGGACAGGTGTAAGGCCCTCACAATGCATGGCCAGGCTCTCCCTGTGCCTACTGCCCTTCCTTGGTTTTAGAGTTGAGGTGCTTGTCAAACCCTTCTCTCCATCAGGCACACAGTAGTAACAAAAATATGGTGAATGTGTAAACTAAAAAAAAGAATGATTACAGTAAGGGATACACTGCTGTAAGTCCCTTCTCCAAATACTATCCTCTCCCCCCTTGCATTGAACACACTAATCCTATCCTCCTTGCCACTTTCTGAAGCAGTTCTGGAAGTCCTCTTTCATGCCTTTAGTTGTGCTATCATGGCTGCCTCTATATATTAAATTGATTCAAAGTAAAAAAAAAATAAATTGATGGTTTACTTTCATGGTCATTTTGACTTTGGGCAAGGGCCAGAAGTCACACCTTGCCAGATCCAGTCAAGGAGGTGGATGAGGATGCACCATAATGCTTTTATGAGCCTGCCTTTCTGATGGATGACAGCAGCATTTACCATATTTTTTTATTACACCTCTTAGACTTATAAAGTAGCAAAAATAAAGAGCTAAGTGTTTTTGAAGTGAGGGGGGAGTGTTTTGAAGGAAATTAAAAGCAATAATAAATTTAAAAAATTACCATATATTTAATTATTCCACATACTTAGACTATCAGATTTTTTTCATCACTGCCCCACTACAGGCCCAAGCAGACTGCAGGTAAGGTCATTTTTATTGTGTACCTGGCTTGGTGCTCTCAGTATAGTATACATGCTGCTGGCTGAACTAATAAACGGATCTGTGTGGTAATCATGGGGATCCTAGGGGCTGGAGAGATGGCTCAGTAGAATCAGTGCTTGCCTGGCAAGCGCAAGGGCCTGAGTTCAATCTCCGGTGTCACCGGAAAAAAAAAAATCACGGGGTCCTCATCAGTGGTGCCTGCAAGAGAACCAACTATTGGCCAGTGTCCAAAGTAGAAATCTTTGACTTCCAACTCTGAACCATGGTGGAGGGCTTCCAGTAGGACTCCACCAAATTGTGTATTTTTTTTTTTTTTTTTTCTAATTCCTTCCTCCAGGGAAGAAGGGTTACTGGACCAAGCAGGGAGAAGACTAGTAATATGTTCCAATACATCAAGCAGATTTTAATTCAGCAGTGTCCAGCCTACAGTGGGAAATGCACTGTGATACTCTGCACAGACACTGCTATCTACGGCTCATGGGGAATATACTCTCCCTTTTAAGAAAGGAAGCTGCCTCAGAGGCCTTGACCAGCTCACAGTACCAGGTTCAAACACCTTTCTAGGTATTGCTTTCTAAGAGCTGAGAAAACCTTTGGTAATGTGCACATGTCCCCTGGTGGAAAAGCATCTTTGGGCAAGTCAGCACCAGGCCTGGCACAAAGCCTTAGGAGGTGGTGTATGTGCAAATGTTGTCTGAAGTGGGTATCATCAAGAAATGGAATGCTTTTCAAGAGTCTTCTGAAAGTCAGATTGTGTGTTGGCTGTGGGCAGTGTAGAGCCAGGGAAAACAGTTGTGGTTTGATCTAGGTCCTCAGAATTCTGGGAGTGGTTGTTAATGTTTCATAGATACTTGCTTCCTGCACAGAGTGAGCTTAGAACCTTGTCATGAAGATTATTGAGCTTTGTTCAGAAAGGTGGTGGTTGGGAGGGGTCCTGAGAATCCTATTCAAAGTTCCCAGGGATAACAAGGCTCTTTCCCTCCCTGGAGTGATCTTGGGAAATGGCAGCTTCTATGATCACTCCTTGGTGCTGTGCTGGGAGGGCGGTCCTACTAATCCTCTGGCAATAGGGATGCCTGTGAGATCCCTCCGAGTCTTGCCCCTTGGGAGGAGCAGACTCACACATGGTCTTAGCCAGGTTCAAACAGAGTAGGGGCATTTTGGAGCTAGGTGAGTCCGGGGTCTGCAAACTGGCTTTGCCACTTATTATCTGTGCAACTTGGACAACTCGGACTTGATCTTTCGAACTTGAAGTTTCTTGTCTGAAAAACATGGAGGACAGTATTTTCCTTGCAGAAATGTTATCAAGATTAAATAAAATATTAAATGTATAATATTGGGCACAAAGTAGAGAAGAATAAGTCATTGTCCTTATTCCCAGCTGCTTTGGGAATGAGCAAATGCTGGCTTCAAGCACTTATGGCGGTGTAAGAGAAACTGCTGGGCCCAGGCCTGAGGTTCTACCCACCCTTTTCTGTAAAATACTTCACTGCTTGAGTGCTGGCTGGAGGATTAAATGATCTGTTACAGCTATAAAAACTTGTGGCCCAAAGTCTAGCATGTAAGATGTACTCAGCAGAGAGGAGACTCATCCTTTTTAGCCTGGACTTGTCTCCATGTTCATGAGGAATACTCTCTTCCATCTAGCAAGATGAGGTTCCAGGAATGGTTCTGGTTGTTTTAAAAATCAACTAGTTTATTTTATTTGGGTGCTGGAAATCAAAGTGAGGATCTTCCATATGCTAAACATGCATTCTGCCACTGAGCTGCACCTGAATGACCCAGTGCACGCTTCTCATTTGCCCTCTTTTGTTGCTCATTGAGTTCATTTCTAGTTTAACTCTCCTTTCTAGTCCTGCTTGTCTCATCCCTTGTCTTTGACAGCTTTGATCTCTGCACCTAAGGCCTATTCTCCCATTTGACGTAGCTCAGCCGATTTTGTTGTTACAGATGGAAGGTTCACCCTTGGCTCATTTGCTCAATGTAGAGGCAGTACTGCTATTTCTCTACCCTCTCCTCTCTATATTTTTTCTAAGAGTAGAAAGTTGAATTTGCTTGTGCTAAATGTCTAAGAAATATCCTCATAATGATGGGCTGGCTTCCAGGCCATGGGGATTACTGTAGTTGTCAGAGGTGAGCAAGACAAGGGACAGCAGCTGGGAAATGCAATGGAAGATGTCCTGGCCAGGTGGAAGAATGGTCTGGGTATGATCTACGCAATCAGCAGCCTATGTTCAGATCCTCAGAACTCTGGAGCTCCATGTGCTTCTGAGTGACAGTGAGAGTCACATTACTTTCCTGAAAGTGCACAATTTGCAGCACATGTTCTAACACATCTCTGTCACTAGAGTATGACAAAAGGACTGCCCAGTGCCTGGCCAGTCAGCATTCTGGTGAACCTGGCCCCCATTTATGTTTATCCTCCTTCAGTTTACTTCCTATTCTGATGTGTCCTTCAGACAGGGACTGGGACTGGGACAGGGACAGGGACTCTGACCCTGACTGCTAGCCTCCCTCTGCCTGCTCCATCTGATTGTTGATAAGGGATAAACAAGCTGGTGTGCCCAGCTCCAGTGCCATTTTTGTCTGCTAAAGAGCCAGCCTGCACAGCAAGGCTTCTGGGGGATAGTGATGCTTTGATAAAACACTTTGCTTGGTGCCAAGTCCCTTCAAACCTTGTACTGAGCTGCCACTGATTAACTCAGCCTTTATGGGTAGTGAGGGTGTGGCTTGGCTGCCATCTAACATTTAAAATTTTCCCATTTCTTCACAATCTGGGGGAGCTTCACCAGAACTTGCAAATGGAAAGCGTCCAATCAGAGATATAGTATCCTCTGTTGGGGCCCTTAACTATCTGTGGTCCTCTATGACATTTACTAGAGGTGAGCAGTTGCCAGGGCCTCCACCTGCAGTGGTCTAAAATGTGCCAACTGGCTTTAACCAGGACCCCCAACCCCAGTTTTAATTTGGCATTAACATGGGAATGGCCACTGGGCTACTGGGATTCTTGGTTGCCAAAAGTAGGGAGTCTGGCTACAGCTAAGACTGATTCAGCACTCTTCACTCTTCTGGATTCTCTTGCCCTCTTCTAAACTTTTCCTTCCACTCTACTCTGCTCTACTGGCAGGGTAGTTGGCTCTGTTCTGTGTAGGAGAGGCACTCAAGCCCTCTGTGTTTTCTGTTTTCTCCTATACCATGAAGATGCCACTGTATCCCTGATGTGAATTATGAGGAGCAAGGAATGTGATGTTGGTTAAAACAAACCAGTAGATGCTCAAGGAATCTTTCTTTAATTTATGAACCTTCCCAAAAGGAAGGCTTTTAAATGATTTAATTATAAAGTAATAAATTACTTTAGAAAACAATACTATAAAAGGCTCCTGAGAATGGATCACATGGTCACTATAGAGTAAGTGTTGGGCCACAGACGCCTACATGCTCCTTGATTAAAGTGTAGCTCAGAGGTGATTTTTGGACTGGATCAGCATGGAAAACATGGACTGCTGCTAACTACTGGATACTGATGGAGCACAGTTGACCCTACGTCTTTGTAGATAAAAACTCCAAAGGGGGATCCCCACTAACTGGCCATATGCAGGCTCTTAGTTGCCCCAAGTGCTGGAGCCAGGCCCAAAGCACTGTTCCCAAGTACTGTGTGTGGCCACTGACCCTGGCATAGCCTAGCCTGCTCCTAGAGTAGGGGATTCTAGGTGGTGGCAGCATTGTACCTGTAGTTGTGGAACCAGTTGATGACGGTGCTGGTCTTCAAGTTGAGTTGGGTAGCAAGCTCCTCAATGGTTTTAGGGGATGGGTATGGCTTCTGCTGATAGGCTCGTTTCAGGGCTTCCTTTTCCTCAGGGGCCAGCACCACTCGGGGTTTCTTTAGCTGGTGTTGTGGCTGTGGGCTGGCGCCCTGGCTGTAGTCAATGCCCACAGATGGGGGCTCACAGGGCTGGTTGTCACTGACTGAGCTGTGCCTCCGCTTCATGTAGGCTGTGGAGGAGAGAGAGCAGGGTGAGGTTGATGCCATGCTAGGAAGTGGCAGAAAGCCCCTGGTCCCTGCAAGCACAGTGGTGTGTTGGTGGCTTGCAGTTACCTACCTACCTACCTTCCTTCCTTTTCTTTTTGAAGTACTGGATTAAATAAAGGGACTTTGCCCCTAGCTACATCTCCAGCCCTTTTTCTTTCTTTCTTTTTTTTATTTCAAATCACTGAGTTGCCCAGGCTGGGCTCGAATTTGTAACCCTCCTGCCTCAGGGTTCCAGACTGCTAGGATTATAGGTATGTGCTACCACTCCTGGCTTTAAAGTTATATCTGCATCTCAAAATATTTATACTTGGCCAGATGTAGTGATATATGCCTATAATCTCAGCAGTTAGGAGGCTAAGGAAGGAGGATCAATAGTTCAATGTCAGCCTTGGCTACATAGCAGGGCCCTGAGTAAAAAAGCTCCCCAAAACCAAACCATATGAAATCAAGCCAAAAAACACCTGCACTAGGAATCCTGCTGTTCCCAGCACACACACAATGAGACCCTGCTCAGTGTTACACAGAGTGCCTGCTGTTGCTGCACAGCTTGACATTCAGTGGGTGTAGAGATGGAAAAGCACAATGGTGTGCCACAGGGAGGCAGACTTGGGGCACTGTGGAGGAGCACTGAGGGAGAGCCAGGACCTGGCCTGGGGTGGAGCTTGAGGGGGCTTTCCAGAAAAGAAGATGCTTAGAGTGTATCTTTGTAGAAAGAGGGGTTAACCAGGAGATAGGCCATGAGGCAGGAGGAGGCAGGGGCTGCTCACTTGGACTGTATGAAGAAGGTGGGAAAGCATGTCTGTGCGCATGGGTGCGGAGGATGGGAGTGGTGGGAGCAGCTGTGGGACATGAAACCTGACTTGTACACTGTGGCCCATGGGTAGAAATGAAGGCGCTCAGAAGAATGGTCTGGGCCAGAGAGAAATCGGGGAGGCGAAAGAACAGACAGTGCAGCCATGGTCCTGACACAAATGAGAAGGGCCAAAATGGCAATCTAGGAAGCACCACCACACTAGGATGCCCCCAGGGGAGCAGCCCTGAAAGCCAGAGGGACAGGAGGAAAGACGGGATTGTGGTATTCCAAAAGGGACAGGGACACCTTGAGGGAGGGATGGTGAGCAGTGTCAACGGCTGCATAAAGAACATTGTCCCGGGGCCCCAGGATAACTTTTAGGATCTAGTGACAAGGGGAGAACTGAAGATTTGGGGATCTCGGTGAGCAGACTGTGGCACTGTGGGAGTAAAACCTGAATGTTTACAAGAGAGGAGGAGGTCAAGGTCATGGGCATGAATTATGTTTAGAAACCAGATCAATAGTAGATAGGATGGATTCTGGGGAGAAACCTGGTGCTGAGCATATTTTTTTGATTTGTTTGTTTTCTTTTTTATAGTATGGGGGATTGAATCCAGGGTCTCCACAACTAAGCTACATTCTAAGTTCTTTTATTTATCTTTATTATGAGGCAGGATCTAAATTGCTAAGTCATCTAGGCTGGGCTCAAACTTACACTCCTCCTGCCTCAGCTTTCCAGAGTGCTGGAAGTACAGATGGGTACCACCACAGCTAGCTAAGTGTGGGTATTTATAGGCAAGAATGAGCAGAAACTGTTTCTGGGCTGAGGGGAAGAGATGGCAGAGAAAGGGCTAGTGCTGGTGGTGCATAAGCTGGGTCATGGTATGTGAGGATGGATCCTAAGTGGGAATGGGGCTGGAGGGAGGCAGGGCCACTGCTTCCCTGTCTTTATGATGCAAGAAGGTGAGAGGAAGGAACCTGAGAGAAGTCTTGGGGTACGATATAGGGAGGGCTGGTCAGGACTGAGGAATAGTACCAGGGGCTCCACAGAAGCTGGAGCTACCAAATGGAGGCAGTACCAGCCCAGGCAGCGTGGACCAAGGAGTCCAAGAGGATGGGTAAAGAATGGCTGGGGCATGCATGGAAAGAGGGGCAAGATGTGGGAGACAGGAGCACCACACCCACAGGATGAAAGTGTGG
>NDGN011318204.1:0-13203 GCA_002564285.1 Tympanoctomys barrerae | reverse complement strand
ACTTAGTGGGACCCATCTTAAAACAAAAATAAGTAACTAGTTTTTTTTAAAGTCTGAGAATATAATTTAGTGCAAAAGCCCTGGGTTCAACCCCCAATAACAGAAAAAATTGACAATCCCTAAATGGAAACAAGGTAACCCACCACATGGCCAATTCAATGCATACATTAACTGATGTGCTGTGTACACAGTGATGCTAAAGAAGAACATGGAAAGAAAGTGTAAATCACACTGACCCATGTGAGCACAAGTGGAATTTAATTTGGCTAAACCTTAATCCTGGAATAAAAGATTACAATGTTACTTGATTCCTAGAAACCTGTGAATTTCAATATTAGCCTAATTATATATTTAAAATTAAATTGTAATAAAATATGGTAAAGTATATTCTTTTACTCTCAAGTTCTACTAGTAATAAGTTGAATAACTTTTAAAATGTTTTCATCTAGCATTTTGCTATTTTCTCTGTGTATTGTTGTTTTCAATGATAGCATGCAATACGTTTGAAAATAGATCCAGCTACACTAAAAATCTTTCCATCAAGGACTACAGGCTTTGAATAACAGTGTCAAAAGTCTTAGTGCCATATAATATTTAACTTACAGTTTTATTTCTAAACTCTGGACCCTACTAGTAGTGTGGAAAACATTTTAGAATATGTAAAAATGACAACTACCTGAGAAATAGAACAATTTAAAATGCAAGGGCAACAATAGAAAAGGATAGTAAAATTTTCCTTTAAAGGTAACACTTATTTTAGGGGTGCAACAATTTATTAATAGTTGTTGAGTCTAAAACAAAAGAATATGGAGATACACTAGAGAGGAAGATGGAGGGCAGAGAGAGCAAAAGTCAGAAACAGAGACAGAAACACAAAGCTCCTAAAAGGAAGAAGGATGAGTGAAATACCAATTGCCTTGCCAAATTTTTCATTCTCCACATTGGTGAAGGCTTGCTTTTCATTCTTTGAGTATTTGTTGTTAGAAGATCCCAATTGAGCATCAAGGATTTCTAACTTCAAGTAATAGAAAACTTACCTTTTCCTGTAACTCTTCATTATGCACAAGAATAAATCCTGAAATGATGTACAAGATAAGAAAGAGAGAAGCTACAAGGTACAAAGAGGAAGTCAAATTCATTAAGAACTCATGCTGAGAATAAAAATATAGCAGCAAGATAGCTTATGTTAACCACCAGACAAAAGACAGCTATCCAGGACAGAGAAGCCTGAATCAGGAAGAGAAGGAATCCCAGATATGTTCATTTTTCTTTGGAACCATTTGAAAATCCTGCCAAGAATACAGGTATAAATGTCTCTGGCCAACGGTTTGGATTAACACACAAAGAAACGCTACCCTTCTCCATTTTCCACTCCCTTGAGGCTCTATTTTCCTGGCAAGATGCAGTGGGAAGCCAGAAAAAGGGAACAAGGAAGATCTTCCCCTGACATGTGCTTCCCAAGAATCCATTCTCTTTCATGGGCAGACACAACTGCAGGAAAAAGCATCTGGAGAGAAACTTCTTTTCTTTTGGGACATAAACTTCCACTAGGAGGCAACAGACATCAAGAAGTAGGAAAGCCTTTGGCCTCCACCCAAGCATAACGGGGACCAGTGAGACAATGGTGGCATAGGATAAAGCTGGAAGACCACAGATGCTGGATGTTGTCATTAGAACAACAGGCAATAGAACAAGATGGGGACATGTTAAATCCACACAGGTGAATGGTTGCTAAAATAGTAGGCAAACAGCCAGTAAATAAGTGTCCATTATGGTGTATTGTAAGTGCCAAGATGTCCAGAATATAAATAAAATCATCCATTGTACTAAGAGCTAAGAAAAACACAAATTGAATGAGAAAAATAAGAAACTAATGTGAAAATCAAATTGCGTCAGATGTTATAATTATCTAACAAGTATTATAATGGGAATTGTAAAAATGGAAAACAGTAACAAAAATATAAAGTAAGACTCACTGGATTGGCTCAATAACAGGAAGGAAATAACAGAGAATACAATCAGCAAACTTGAAAACAGATCAAAAATTCACTCAATCTGAATAATAGAACAAATAGAATGGGAATAAACAAATGGCCTCGTGACCATGTAGGAAAATAACAAAAGTCCTGCATTCTTATTATCATATTCAGAGGATGAGAGGAGAGTGTGCTTCAAGACTATTCAAAGGCATAATGGCTAGAAATTCCCCAAATTTAGAAGAATATAACCCACACATTCACTAAGTTAGTCAAACTCTGTAAGGGATGAACCTCAATAAATCCAGGGCAAAATTCAAGGTAATCCAAATTTTAAAGTCAATATTGAATGGAACAGTTAATGCTTTTTTAAAAAACCTTTTTAATTTTTTGACAAATTTGCATACTTTTATCTAGTAAACTAACCATTTAATTTGAAGACAATGTACAAGCCAACAATGATTGTTGAATTCCTATCATTTTGTTTAGTGAAAATCTGTATAGATTCTAATTTTTTTACTATTTTTATTCTGTTGAAAATAATAAAGATATACATCTTGATTAAACTTTATCTTAAACACAGAGACTGGGGCTACTCCTCCAAGGTTTAACATTTCTCTAGCAAATGCTGACTCTCTGGGTACAATTTCCAGAAGCAAAGAGCATAAAGGAATAAAAAAGCAAAAGCTAAAGACAAAGAAAACATATAAACCCAGCCAGAGAGAAGCATATAGAGGAATGCCAATTGAAATGACAGCAGAAAGCATGAAGAACCATCAACCAGAATACAAAGCACAATCTCTAAGTCAACCACAACTTCTATTCCCAATGAAATTATCCTACAGAAATACATAGCCAGACTCAGATTTTAAAAAGAGGGGTGGGGAGGTTACTAGCAGATCCACCCTTAAAGAATGCCTAAATTTCCTCAAACAAAGAAAAAGGAAATGATCAAGGCAAGATATTAGAAGCTATAAAAAGCAAGAAAGAATAATAGACAAAAGAAAAATGTGAATAAACACATAGGCTGTCCTACTTATGTACTTTGTAAACATATTATGCTGTGTAAAATAAAAATTATTACACCAAAAAAGGGGGCGGTGGTGAGATAGCTCAGCTGTGTAAAGCGCCTGCTTAGATAAGCTTAGGCAATTTCAGGGACCATGATTTGATCCCTGGCACCACATGCTATGCCAGGCCTGTCTCCAGGGTGGGCTGAGCTTGCCACAAAAAAAAAAATATATTATGCTGTCTGAAAATGAGTTTTAAAAGTGACAGCAATAAAGGGACATAAATGGAAAGGTTTATACACTTCAATCAGAATAGGAAAACACTGACATCAATTGCATATCTCACAATTCATTTTCAAATAGTAATACTAAGAATAATCAGTAATATGCATCACTGACAGGGCGTGCCTATTTAGCCACATCTGTATTGTCACAATTTCCATGAAATCCTTTGGTTCTGTGTGTTGCCTAATGTCTGTGCTTTCTGTCAGCATAGGTGAAGCTCCCTTCCTTTCTAATCTCTCTAGCCACTCTGATCTTTGTTGATAATTAAAATTCTACAATAGACATCCTTTGTCTTTCACTGAAACAAAACTACATGAAGCTGCAAATTTTTATCTACGCTTTCATGTATGTCATGCTTTCACAAGTACTTTGGAAAGCTTTGATTGTTGTAAAGTTTCTTTGTCAAGTCTGTGAATCCTTAACCCTTAATACGTTATCAAGCATGAGTGTAGTGTATATTAATAACCAAATAATTAACCAAAGATAGTGTTTGTATAAACCTTAAATGCTATCTACTTAAAACATCTCAATTTTAAGGACTGGCCAGATAGCTTCACAGATTAAAGTGCCTGCTTAGGCAGGTGCTGGGACCAGGGTTCAATTCCCAGTGTGCTGTGTTGGCCCCTCCCCTGGGGCATGCTGATACTGGGTGTGGTGGCAAGTGCCTGTCATCCTAATTCTTGGGAGGATGAAAACAGGAGAATCACTACAAGACCAATCTGTGCAGTGAGACCCTGAGGGCCCTGTACTAAATGCATAAAAGAATTTTTAAAAACCCTCAATTTTCAGAGATGAGAATATTGAAGGCACAGCATTATCTGAAAATACATAGAGGGCCAGGGGAGAGAGCTCAGCAGTCTCAGTACCTGCTTAGAAAGTGCAAGGACCCAGCTTTCAATGCCAGTACTGCATGCCATGTGGGTTACCAAACCCATGTGGGTTACCAGTGTACTGAACCTGCCACTGAAACCAGCCATGGTGGTGTATCCCTGTAATCCCAGATCTAGGGAGGCTGAGACAGGAGAATCACTACAAGTCCAAGCTGCATAGTGAGACTCAAACAAATGATTAGAAGCAAAAAAAAAGAAACTACTATGAACAAACTGGAACAAAATTAAAGTACATAGAGTAGTAATGTAAAAAAAATAGCGAATGCAAAACATATCAAAAAGGTTTAAAGTGAATTAGGATCTTAGGCTACTACCAACTCATGATCCACTTACTTTCCTCTATGTCCAAACCAGACCCAACAGAGGGTACACATAAGATAAGGCCTCTCCTTAGTCTTGCCGTATGAACTTTTTTAGATGAGGCTAAAAAACTTAAATAACAAGATAAACATGAAAAAAATCCAATAAAAGTGGCAGAACAAATTATAAAATGACCATCTTTTCTGGTCATTTACTTTTATTTTATTTTTAAGTTCTTTTTAAATAAAAGACATCATAAAGCTATCATATTTAAAAAGTACAGCCTTAGGTTTGCCAAATTAGTTACAAATAAAAATAGGTAATTTCTGAATTGCATGTAGCAAAATACTAAAGTTAAACGCTTGAAATTTATAAAGACAATGAATCTCAAAATCCTTCCTACACAAATGGCAAATATCTACGGAAACAGATGTGGTGACTAACGTGTCTGTGATTAGCAGTTCACACCGAGTACATACATCAAATCACCACGCAGTACACTTTAGCTATAAAAAATTTATAATTTTATCTCAATAAAAATAATGTAAATAAATGAAATTATAACTGTTTTATTTTTTTAATTCTCATGAAGTGATCCACTGTACTATCCTTCAAAAAGCACAGAGCATTAATTTTTGATAACATTATTATAAAAGAAAAGAATTTACTGCCATGACATAGAAAATTTATTAAATGTAATGTAAATGAAGGTGGACATATGATTTTAATCAAGTACCTATCACATCTAGTTACATAAGAAAGAAGTCATAAAAGAAAGATGATGACATGGAAACATCCATTTAAATTTAAACATGGTCGCTATACGAAGTAGACAGACAAGGAAGTAAAATGTTCGCTAAAAGCGAACACTACCGTTGGAGCTAATACTGGGTTCTTCTGAAGCTGAAGCAGACATAGACTTTGGCTTTGCTTCTGCTGAGCACCTGACACGCAGCCCTACCTACAAACAATGAGCCTCGCAGAGCTTCTGTTTTCTGTTTCAGGGTGTGTTAAGCAGTGATAACAATCAAAGTGAAATGAGTAAGCCTCAGAGTAGGCATCTACAAAGCTGCCTCTGGAAAAGTAGATAACCGAAAATTGTGGGTTATACTCTGTATCACATCTTCAGTTGAAATTAAGAATAATGTAATACTCTCTGAGCAACAGCAAGTGGAAACTGGATCTGAGACCTAACATGGTTTTTAATCTTTCCCTCAAGGCATGCTTTCCACAGTATTCCTAAGCAATGATCTCCAAATCATGAAGATGGATCAGTGTAGCAAAACATAAACCACACAGATATGGAAAGACCATTCAGAAGAGGCCTCCCTCTCCTGTAATTCAGATATTTGAATTAAAAACTATCTGAATAAATCTTACACAAAGTTAACATTTTCTTTTAAATAACTGTCAATAGGTAACAAGAACCATAAGAATTTTAAGTGTCACTTCTCTTTTAATCCTGTGTGCTATGATCTCAGTTATTCAGAGCTGATTATCACTGTTAGGATATGTTGTAGTTTATATCTAGATGTTGCCATAAAGCTTCATGCATTGATAGATGTTGCTTTTAGTGGGTGATTCGATCATGGGTAACTGATACTCATCAGTGTGTTAAATGTGTTGTTTATAGCTGAAACATGGTCCCAGACATGAATTGCGAGGGCATGGCCTGGGAGAGACTGTCTCCCTTCCTCCTCTTCGACCTTCCTCTGTTTCCTGCTGCTGTGCATGACATGTTTCTTCCCTGGCACACCCTACTAGCAGGCGTGCTTGCCTTATAGCCCATCAACTATGGACTGAAAAGCCTACAAACTGTGAACCAACATCAACCTCTCCTTCCCTGAGTTGTGGGTGCCAAATATTTGTCCTAGCAGTGAAAAGTGTATAATTAAGACAGGGGAGATGTTGGTTCATCCTGAAGAAGCCTGAGATGGGTAGAAGTTAGTATTCCCTACCTAATAAGCTATGAGGCATGTCACACTGAGACTAAATTCTGCCAAATGATATTTACTAGCTACCTCTTAGCAACTGGCAAAAGAACATGAACTTGTACCCTGTTTTATACAGAGTAGTTATAGGTTTCTGTTTAACTGTTTTAATACATAGCTTATATGAATTGTTTACTATGTGCCGAACACCAAAATCTAGAGGTGATATTTCTTCATGCTAAAGGCTGGGACTGAATAAACAGTCTTCAAGATTACTTGTAATGCCGATGGATCATTCAAGGAGTAAGCCTTGGGCACTATTCCTGTAATAAAAAAAAAATTTAGAACCTTAAAGCAAGGAAATATAATAGGGAATTTTGGGATGAAGATGATTTGCAATTGTAAATATGGCAATCAAAGGAAACCAAACAGGAATGATACCTAGTAACACTGAGGAAGCTATAGAGTATAATATATCTTGGTATCTGGATGAAATTACACATGAAAAGGTTCTGTGTATGAACTGTTTTTATTGGGTTCAAAGAATGCCAGAAAGATGTATGCAGTTGGAACCAAATGAGCGGAAAATGAGCAGGGAGGTTTTCATCAAAGAAGTGATTGCTGCCCACGTTTATGG
Source organism: Tympanoctomys barrerae (assembly GCA_002564285.1). Taxonomy (NCBI): domain Eukaryota; kingdom Metazoa; phylum Chordata; class Mammalia; order Rodentia; family Octodontidae; genus Tympanoctomys; species Tympanoctomys barrerae. Next base: position 6,174 of record NDGN011318204.1, on the reverse strand, counting down.
TAAGATCATTCTGGTTGATTTCTTTTTTGTGGAACTGGGGATTGAACTCAGGCCCTTGCGCTTGCCAGGCAAGCACTTATTCCACTGAGCAAACTCCCCGGCCCCCTTGTAAGATCATTCTGGCTTAGAGATTCAAAATTCTAAGAAGGTAATGAAAGCAAAAGAGAGAAATAACTAAATTAGTCAAATTTAGAGGAGACAGTGCCATAAAACGAAAGTCAAAACAAAGTGGTGGGAAAAGAAAGGTTTGTGCTAATATTGTCTTGTACCTATGCATATGCCTTCTACCCAGAGGAACTACTCTGAAGATAAAAATACACAATGTATTTATCATCACTATTCTTCTATTATCTTGTTCAGACATTCTGGATTCTTTTTTCTTTCAAAATTAAAAAGAAAAAAAATGAGGGTACAACCAGTGGTATTCATGAATAAATGACTTGCAAGCAAGGAAGGAGCGTGGTTCATTCCAATGTTTTATTATGACCTAAGAAGAAAGTTTTTATTCACAGAAATTGTTAGATTTCCAAGGATAGAAGAAGAGTGTGGATACATGGTTTAAAGTTAAAGAGATAAGAAGAACTCAGCAAATAATGTTGAACAGGAGTAGCCAGAGTATTGGGGGTGGGGGAATCAAGAGATGATGACTTCTTACCAGACAAGTCTTTTATTAATTACACAGAACACATCTAATTAGGTTTAATGTGCTTTGCATCTTTGCTAAAAGCTCAGTGGAAACAGAATGCAGGTTACAAACAAGAGATGAAGTAAAAAGGGCTCCATTACTCAGTGAAAGGTTATTATTCACATGAAGTCAGCTTCATGGGGCTGTTTAGTTTGTAAGTTTTTATCATCTAATGTCCAGCCCTCCTACACATAGAAGAATGCTCTTTCTTCCCATAGGAATAAACCTTGACTGTATTCAAAGTCCAGGAAAATAAGACTAGAGAAAAGATGAAGTCCAAGAGATAAATGTTTTGCATTACTCTGTCCTTCCAGTGATTAATTTCCAAGAAATTATTTATTTCAAAAATTGAGGCTTTCTTGTCCCAGACAGATTATCAATGAAGTCTATTCTACTTTCTTCCATCTGGGGCTTAATCATGGTTCTACTTTTAGAATACTTATTCAAAACACAAAAGATGATATTGATGTAATAATAAGCTCAGGGTAACAGGTTATCAGTAACCTACCATATAGGTTACACATTGTTTGATTCAGTTTAGTACTTAAATTTACTATTTTAAGAATATTTCCAGTAATCTACTTTTAAGAATTGAGAGACATGAAAGATAAAATATGCTGAAAGTCACACTACTAATTTAATCACATAATCTGAACATTAGTTGACAATAAAGGTTTATAGTAGAGCAACAAAAAAGCAAAAAAAGATGGAAAATTCCTTTGAGTGCCTGCATTTGTCCAAGTCTTCAATATGCTTCCCTTAATGCCACCACACATTGACTTCACTTGTTCAACATGGATCCATCTTCATCTAGGTCTCCTCCAAGCCTTAAGTAAAGACAATTATTTCACTTTTGTCCTGTCATCTCATGTCCTTAGCTGCTGTAAACCAAACCATACACAACCTACTGCAAATAATCAAATGATGTGAATGTAAGTTAGTACTTAGAAAAATGTGTGGCTCTCTATGGGAACCATAGAGTTTAGAGGTATAATTGTGTGTCTTAAGGCAATCATAATACAAGAGACCTTTGATAAAATTCATTTCTGTAGGTTTTTAACTCTCTTAACATTCATGATATATTTAGTGTTTTATATTTCCTCTTTCAATGGGAAAGAAATAATAAATGTGGATTGCTAACTATTCATCTTGTTACGTGAAATTTTTGGAAATGCTTTAAAGAATAAAACTTGTCTTTTAAAGGACCAGATAATCCTTAGAAAGTTGTAAGTCAGCCACTTTAAAAACTGCTACCTTATTTTTTAATATTACATCAAAATAGTCCATTTATTCATTAGGTTACCTTAGGTGCTCATGTAAGCACTGGAAACAACTATTGAAACAACCAAACAAAATCCTTTTCTTGTCTTTTTAGAAAGAGATGTGACTAATTTGTTTCAGTTTCATTCAATTATGACCCGATAGGATGCATGTGATTATTTCACATTTTTGTATTTATGGGAGCTTCTACATCCTAAAATGTGATCAATTCTGGAGGGATGTATGAGAGCTCCTGAAAAGAATGCTTTCTACTGTTTTGTTACACAATCCATTGGTAACTGTTAAATTCGCTTGATATCTACTATAGTTTAAAACCACTGTACAGGTCATATCAACTGTTTAAAAACCATATCAACTCCACACAGTGATACTTTGTTTCTTTCATTCCTATTTTTATTTCTTTCAATTTTTTCTTTCACCTGGTTTTTCCAACTTAAGTTTCATGTGGCCATTGAATTAGAGTGCTGAAAGTGGATACCTTTGTTTTGTTCTTGAGTTTGAGAAAAAAATTCTGTTTTTCCTCAGTCAGTATGTTATGAGTTGTGAGTTTGACATATATGGTTTTGATCCTTTTGAAGTAAGACACTTCTTTAACTGTTTTTATCAGAATTTTTATTATAAGTGATTGCTGAACTGTTGAAGGTTTTTATATAAATCTATTAAGATGATCCTGTGCTTTTATTCATCTTGATTATATGTATATAGTGTGCTACATTTATTAATTTACATATGTTGAACCATCTTTATTTCCTGAATAAAACCATCCTTGTAGTGAAAGATCCTTACAGAACAAGTTATTGCCTTTTATTTGTAAGGAGATTATTGAGGATTTTTACCCCTGTGTTTATTAAGAATATTGGTTTTCAGTTTTCCTTTATTGTTGACTTCATATCTGATTTTGGTTTCAGAGTAATTCTGGCCTCATATAATTAATTTGAAACCATTCCTTTTCTTTTTATTATATTCAAATTTTATTTTCTTAAGCATAAAAAACTAAAATTTTAGATATGATACATAATTTCACTGAACAAAGTAATAGGAATTCAACAATGGCTGTTATATTGCATACTATTGTCTTAAAATTTTTTTCAGATTACTAGACATAAGCATGTAAAATTGGTGAAAAATGTTAAAAAAAAAGTTAAAAAGGAGAAAAAATTTAAACATAAACTGCTCTTTTCATTATATCAGCAGAAATCAGTAGTAAATTATCCAAGTTATCTTGTGCATATACATACATTTTTTTCTAGTTTCTTTTTTCCTTTCCCTCATCCCAGTTGTTCTTCCCCTTTGAACAGTTTCTTTCCCTTGCACAGCATCTATTTTGCCTTTCAAATGCTATTTACACTTTCAGGTTCTTACACTAGGGAAACAATATGATGTTTACACACGTGTGTCTCATTTATTTCACTTATTAGTATTGTCTCTAGCTGCATCCATTTACCAATATTCAAAATTTTAGAAATATTAGTATTGGTTCTTCTCTAAAGTCTATTAAAATTCTAGAGCAAATCAACCAATCCTGAGTCTTTCTGTTTAGAATATTTTTACTACTGCTTCAATTTCCTGGCTTGATATAAATCTGTTTAGGTCTTTTATAGATTTTTTGTTAAATTTTGGTAGGTTATATATGTCAGAAATTTAATCAGATTTTTCTATTTTTCCAATTTATTTTATTTAATTTTTAAATAGCTCCTAATAATCCTTTCATTTTCAGTAGTATTAGTGAAGAAACTGCCCAGACTCTGTATCCAGTGAGATGATAGCTGTGTGTGAGAAAATAAAAACAGGTATTCGTTTGTGAGAAAAATATGGATGACCAGAGGTTAGCAGCATGTTTTATTCCTGGCCCTCAATGAGTTAAAGAGGCAGTGAACAGTTTGATGGTGTTTTTTTTCTACTCCCAAATCAGTAGGGGGATAAGCTCCTGTCCCCAGGACCTGGAACAAAACCTTTATCACTATTATAGCAGCAGAGGGTTCATTTTCCTAATATAATATTTGTAACACAGCCCTTCAAACTTGGAGGTCAGAAAACAGCAAATAGCAACTGAGGACATCTCCACTCTCAGACTTAGGGGAAAGCAAGCAGAACACTGTGGAATTCTGAAGGAAGTATTAAACTGTAGCGTCTTCCAAGTGGTACAGCAAGGTTCTGTACATTTTGATAGCTTGTTTATCATAGGATGAAACCCATATATGGACAGGAAAGTCTGGGTGCCTGTTACAAAACTAACTAAAACAACTGAGAGGAACTCCATTAAAACATAGAAACATTAGAACAAAAATCTGAAGTCACTAAGAGAAAACAGTGAGCAATCCATGCTGGGTTACTTCAAAAGGGATGATAATAGTCTGTCTGGGAGTTAATATAAATGCTAAATAAGGATTTCTGAAAAAAAATATATATATATAACATTTGAATTAAATGAGCTAAAACATCAAAGCAAAACCTTAGGTTTGGGGCTCCTGAGAAAGGGAAAAATGAAACCACTTCAAAGTTTCACAGAGAAGAAGAAAGGAATAAGGTAATGATTTTATTAGAAATTTATTGCCTTTGAGGCTGAAGGGAAAGAATATGAGAACTCTGTCATGTAAATAGCTACTTCCTTTCTTCACTATAGGAAAGAAATACATATATGATTATGAGCTAGGGAAAAGGAAGGGCAGCCAGCGACAGTCAACAAGGTGGCCATGCAATGCTTCTCTCACGCAAGAGCATGTTTGAGGGCAGAAGAGCACTGTATTAATGACTTCCTTGGACAATCAGTACCAAGGGGACTATTGGAGGCAGTCGGGAAGCATGACTAAACAACCACGAGAATTGAAAAGAGCAGCAAAATGGACTAAAGAACAACATTTCTTAACCAGCCAAAATGAAAAAGAAAAGAAAAAAGGTGGAGGGGCTCAAAGTAGTGCAAGCAATAAGCATAGAGAGTGAAAGGATAAAATCAAGTGTCCCAGGCATCCCATTCTGTGAGCAAGAAAAGATCCTTCATTCAAACACAGACTGCTGCTTTGGCTGAAAGGTGAAAAAAATCAACTTTTTACAGAAACACATGCAAAAGAAAATATCCAAAGAGAAAGAGTGGTATGCGGGGGTGGGGCGGGGGGATGACAAGTATCAAGAAGATGCAACATTAAAAATTAAACATAAGTAACATTGTTAAAATCAAATAAAATAAAACTAAAGTTAAAATAACTTTAGATGAGGAAGAAATATATAAGGCAAGAAAACAAACACCCTGAACAGTGAACATATAAACCCCACAACACATAAAACAAAATAACAATTACATTATTTAAGCAACAATTATATTGTAAATGATTCTTCATAGAAGATATAACTCTAGTGGAGGATTTTAATGCATCTTTTCAGAAGTCTGAATAACAATAGGAGGGAAATAAAGGATTGAATAGTACAATAAATTGAGTTAGGAGACAATTAAGTCCTTCAACGTGAGAATGAGTCCTCACCTGCCGACTGACTCAGTAGTCCTTGACATGTTAACCTGCACATCGATATGAAGAACAACTTAACATGTCACATATTTTCCTGACTTATTTTCTTCAGAATTCAATAATTTAAAATGTGCAATGTGTTTCATATAAAAGGTAATAAACTTGTTGGGCAAGTTAAAAAATAAGAAATGTTTTAAAAAGAAATTTATAATAAGGTGAACAAAAAGATTAGGAATTATTATTATTAGTATTAGTATTAGTATTAGTATTAGTATTATTGGCTGGCTCAGGCTGCCTTAAGGGCAGGTCTGGTGAGGCATGGGGAGCTGGGGATTGAACCACGGTCCCCTGAATCTGACAGGATTTCCTACTAAGTGCTTCAATAACAAAGCTAACCACCAAGCCCCCCAAAAGATTAATTATTTAAATCTTCTGAAATTTTCTTCTCAGTTAACTGCTGTATAGGAAACCAAAACTGTAATGTTTATAAGAAAACAGTGTGTATAAAACTGCTCACAACTAAAAAATAAAGATTAAAATCAAATGTAATTGCATATATATACTAAGAAACAAAAAACTTATAAGAAGCAAATAAGAAGTAAGAAATAAATATAGTTAAATGTAAATGTTGATAAAAGAGATTTTTTATAATTTAAAGGAAAGTATAGGGGTTGGGGGGATAGCTCAGGAAAATAGCAAGTGCAAGGGCCTGATTTCAAGAACTGGTTCCAGAAAAAAAAAAAAAAA
>NDGN011318202.1:0-15545 GCA_002564285.1 Tympanoctomys barrerae | reverse complement strand
AATGAAATAAATAGCTAAATAAGATTACAATTACACGTGACGCTTAATAAATGGGGAAATGAACAGGGCTTTCCTCTTCATCTTCAGACTGCTCGGAGGCAGCACCAGGGCTAGTCAGCTCGACGCCAACCTGCTCAGAAAGCTTTTTTAACTTTTCTTCCAAGAGAATATTTTTTTTCACTTCTTCTTTATAATTATACTTCAGATCTTCAATTTCTTCAAAAAATGAAGGATCAAAGTTTTCTAGTTCTTTTTTCAGCTTTTTTATTTCCTCCTAATAGAAACAGTATATTTTAGTTACATGTAAGAGTACAAGTTTAAGGTTTGAACTAAAGAGGTTATTACAAACATGAAAGCCACAGTAACCTAAACAGTCAAATCATTCATAAAGGCAGAAGAATTTCCATAACCTGTGTTAAGAAGGTTTTAATGATATAGGGTAAGTAACTTCTGAACTGCCAAATCAAATTATCTTTCTGTAAAATATATTCTAAACTTTGGCTAAAATTCACCGTTAGATTCTGGTGAAGTTTAATCTTTCTCTAAAAGTACATCAGGTACTTTTAGAAAACTATTATTCACATTTTAGTACTTTATTTAGTATTTATCACATCAGGTACTCAGAAAACTATTATTCACATTTTAGTACTTTTGTTAAGATTTTTTTGTTTCTTAACAAATACCAACTCTTTGTTCAATACTGCTCAACTTTTTATAAGAGTATTCATGATCAAGGAAAAGCTGGTACTTCTGCCTGGTTAAGTTAGACATCTGGAGAAGACAGAACTTGAGCTTAATGCAATTTAGAGGAGCCAGCGATTGGTCACCAGCTAGTTCCCAAGGCCCTTTGTCTGTTCAGAGTATTAAAAAAGGTAAAGCATAGACAACATTTTTAAGGGACCTATCACCCTAGGAAAAGATTCCTGAATAGAATATTGAAAGGTATGTAAAGACATTGTTCCCAATGTGACCTAAAACTTAAATCAAGAAAATATTACAAACAAAATGTAAAGTTCTATTGCTACAGCGCAAAAATAAATTTACTTTCTAATTGTTTGTTTTGAGTATTTTATATCTACTTAATAAGTTTTTAGCACAAACATAATGAATTTTGTTATCAAGGTGAAATTACAAAATAATATTCCATAAATTTTCAGGATACATACTTAAAACTCAAGATGATAATCATACAAATTACTTTTCATAAAACATAGTATCTACCTTCAAATGCTGCTTTTCTAGGTCTGATATTTTGAGCTGTGTCTCTAGATCATTTATAGCTTCCTTTAGTCGATCAGCATCTGACAAAAAAATTAAGACTCAGGTTTTTCCCATTCTAAGTTCAAGATAAAGAATTTGCTTCAGGAAATAAGTCACAAACTTAGGAAATCTACAGCCTTGGAAGCACCATCATTTTATGCTGAAACACTTTACATTCTGAATACTGAATTGTACCTGTTAGGTATATCATGGCTCGCAAAAAAAGAAAACGTGAGTACAGACAAAGTAATTTTTACGCACGAGAAATTCTTACTTTCATAGAAAAGTTCTACAACCAGTGAAATGGGTTAGATACTAAAAATACGTAAGAAAGACACATGGCAAGGCAAGGGATTAAGACTACAGGCTGCTGAAATGTTCCTACTCAATTCAAACCTTGTTATTCTATCTAAGTTGGTATACACTAATCATAGAATTACTGTGTACAAAATGTCCGAGGCAGGGTGTGTGATACAAGATAAGTATGACATAACTGGTACTTCGGTAGGAAAGCATAAGTTCACAAATAAAATACCAAAGTTCTAATATACAGGCTGTTCCTCACATGTCAATATATCTTTAGAGTTAATCCACAGGCAAAGAGCCTTTCAACATCTGTTAGAATCATCTCTAAACACTGCATGTAATGTGCCATATCACATGTAACCACTGGAATATATAAACCTGTGTTAAAGTCGGGGAAAATTGTGAGCAGAAAACAAATTTGCATGACTCACATAAGTGTATTCTTTAAAGTGTCCCTGGAATGCTCCTCTAGGAGACTGATTTAAAATAAAGATGAAAGAATTATTTTCTAGCAAGATTCAAGTCAGCAGAGGCCGCAGTGACGTCTTTTTTTAAGCTCCCCTCACAGAAGGTCCTAAGGAGTTACAATAATGCACAGACTGGTAGACAGTGCAGGAAGAAGTGAATTATGGATAGCATCTTGTGAAAGCTGAGTGATTTAGAACTTCAAAACAAATTTGGTTAGATTTTGAGGCTTAACCTTTTGAAATAAGTTATGTTTATATCCTTCACATATGAGATAAGCAGTAGCCAAATTCACTGAGAAAATTTAAAATGGGCTGTTTGTACAGTGTCTAATCCTCAAGCTGGCTGCTGTGTTAATGTCTGTTCTTAGGTACAAGAGACCAGGAAGCATACAGGGGTTAGGAGGAGGGACTACCAAGGAGTTTCACGTTTCACAGTGTACTTTTATCTCTGCCACTTCTTAGAGGCAGGATTTTGGGGTCAGATTACTAACTCCCCTGAATCTACTATCACATGGAAAAATGAAGGCAAAAGTAGATGGCATCAGAACGAAATAATATTTATAAAGCACGTTCACATCTGGCATCAGTTCTAAGTAAGGGCTTTAATACAAGTACCATGTAGCATCAGGACTACAAGGTAGGATACTGAAAAAAGTTTTATTCAGGTATAAATTGGTATAATCTTTTAGGGTAGAATCTGACACATCAAAAAATCAAATTATTAGGGGCTGGAAGATATAGCTCAGTGCCATAAGCACCTGCCTGGCAAGTGCAAAGTCCTGAGTTCAATCCTGGTACTTCAAAAAACCACCAAATTATCAAATAACAGCATAACTATGCTAGACGGTTCATTACAGAATTACTTTATAATAGCAAAATCTTAACCACTTACAAGTCCAATTATTTAAATACAAGATGACTAAAAATTCTGTAGTTTTTTGTTAATTTTTATAATAGGAAACACAAAAGAGTTCTACCCAACTTTTTCAATACAAGAATCAACTGGCTGAAATGACACCTGCCCAAGCACAGCTCAGGATGGTATGGTGCTCCAGGTCAGTAGTTAACTGGTTATAATCAAACTAAAGATCTCAAAGTGTAAATTGCTAAGCATATTACCTATATAATAATAAAATACAGAATTATTAAAAGGCAGACATACACACACACTTTAAACAATGTCCACAGAGGGGTTTAGTCAGTGTCAAAGCATTTGCTTAGCATGTGTGAGGCCCAGCACCCCTACCCCACACACAAAGCTAGAAATATGGCATGAATTTAATTTCACATCATCCTCCAAGAAAACATCTCTGTCTGTCTGTCCGTCCGTCCGTCCGTCCATCCATCCATCCATCCAACATAGGTTTATTCTCCTCTCACAGCAGGTACATCTTGTAAAGTTGGGACAACACTTTGGTGAATATCCAATCCCAATACACTTTTTCACACACACACACACCACCACCACCACCACCACCACCACCAATGGTAAATTATCTCAAATACTCAGAACAAGTCATTCTGGTAGATTCTATGTTTACAAAAGACAAAACACAAGTGCTAAGGGCCTTGCCTGAGATCATCCTACTAACAGTATCAGAGCCGGGACTCAAGCCTCTTACAGTTGGCCCCAGAGCAAGAGCTCTGCATGTGCAGGGGCAGCCCCTTAGGGTTTCCACCTTATGGTCATCTCTGCATGGAAACTTAAACAAGGACATCAAGCACCGCCTAATATTGGAGGGACATCCACTGGGATATGTGACTAGATTACTCAAATGTTTCATTGTGTTTGTCTGCAAATATACCATGCACTATGACTCTTGAGATTACAAATGTTTTAGTCAATAGGCAAGTTTATAAATACAGACTGTTCACAAGGAATCAGCTGCACATTGTGTCTACATATATGTATATGCAGACATTCCCTATATGTATGTATGTGGTGTATGTTAATGGGTCTGGACGCGTGTGTGTTCCTGCATGTACAGAGGAACAGAACAATGACTAATCACTACTGAACGGGAATGGAAGGTAACAGAAGGACAGTTTCTTTTTGCAGTAGGAAAAAGAATGTGTACAACGTCTAATTGTTTGTAGCTTTAAATTAGCAACAAAGGAACGATCAGTAGTATTTAGAAGAACATGCTCAGGGATCCACAGACCCGATGTGAGCAAGCCAAGGAAACACCTAATGTTCATTTCTTCGTCCTGTGCTGTGATTATATCTGTAGCAACACCTCGCGGAACATGAGAAAGATGCAAACTTGCTGCTCAACAATATACACAGAGGCCTGAATGTGAATATGTTTATAGCCTGGGGAGATAATACCTTAAAATATCCTATCAGGGATTTGGTTCTACAGGAAGAAAATTTTTAGAAACCTAACACAGAATAGGCAAATTCTAATTAAAAAACATGCAGTAGCAAACAAGTCTTAAAAAATACATTACCAGGAATGGTGCTTTCAGGTCTACTTTGGTCCTTGTTTACTTCTATCTGATACATTAATTCTGCTTTTTCTTTATCCAATTGATTATAAGCTAATCTGGAACACAATGATGGTTTGGTTTTTTTTAAGTCAGTAGATGTCACTTCACAAAATATATGAGTATTTCTTAAAAACTAGTGATGCACAGTTCTCAAAAAATGTTAGTATTTATGAAGACAAACATTTATTCGCTTCCTTTCTCACATTCACAGACAGCATGGAATCAGAACCCTTTAACATCTACCCAGATGTTAGTTTCAAGTGTAGTTTTCCTATAAAGAAGGGCCCAATGAGAGTAGGCTAGAGACTCCTCCAGGTAAAGAAGTCCTCTAGTATTTGCTTCTTAAATACAATAGTTTAATCCAATTATGCCATTTGGGAAGTTTAAATTACCAATAGGAACAGTAGGATTAGGTGTATCTTCTTTGTCAGAATCTAGTTGTAAAGGAGTAACTGGCAGTAGAAGGATGACGTAATGACCTAACGAACCTATTAACACAGCAAAGTTGAAGGAATCTAGTCTCTAGCCATAGAAAATCTAGTTACAAAAAATGCAACTACAGAAAGAAAAATAAAAGTAACCACAAATACAGAATATACCTAAGCACCTGCAGCTCCCGTTTAAGGCTTTCCTCTGTCTCAGCCTCCTCAGGAACATGCTTGAGAATCTCAATCTTTGGGCACAATTAAGTTAGAAAATAAGAGTTTTAGGTAGAGACATAAGGTTTTACAATGATACACATTTCTAATTAGTTGTAATATTAAACCACTTTCACAATCACATATAATCATATTTGTTTTCTATTTGTTTATTCAACAATTACTATGAATGCTACTCACTGTTGTGAGTCCTGAGGCTATAGCAATGAACAAAAAAGCCAAACTTTTTTCTACAGTCTACATTTTTAGCCAAGCAAAATGAGGACATGATATAAGGTTGTGACTGGTATGATATATATTAATGCCAGATGGTAAAAAAGCCTATCAAGAAAAATAATCCAGGGCAAGAGGATACTGGGGGAAGTTGCGGGTTAGGGACGTCTCTCTCCCAGAGCCTTCATTTTAGCAAGGACATGAAGTTTGGAAGTGTACTCTAAACTAAAAAAAACCAAATGTACATCTTTGAAACTCAAATTGGTCTAGTTTGTTTGAAAGATGGAAAAAGTTACTGTGGCTGAAGCACTGTGACAGAAAATGGTAGAAGTCTGGAGAAAAACTGTCAGATCATGGCTTTATAGACTAGGACAGATTAACTATAGTTTTATTCAAAGGTGATGAAGAGCCACTGGAAGATTCTGAGGCAGGGACTACTATTTTGCTTAACACGTCACAGATTATTTGACAACTGTGTGGAAAACAAACCAGGGATATGCAGAAGGTAAATGATGGCAAGAGACCAGGTAATGTGGTGGGAGCTCAGTGTACCTGAGTATGAGGCGACAGCCTGCACAAGAACAACAGTGATGCAGATACTGACAGGCAGGCAGACTTGGGATGTATTTTGAAAATATAGTTGGTATGATTTAGTGATCAAAGAGATGTGGAGAGTGACAATGAAGTGGATGAATGAGATCATAGTGTCATCAGATGACGCTTCTAGGAGAAGAATTAAGATTTCATTTTTTACTTAATAAAAAGATTTTCTTGAGATAGAACATATTATTTTATCATATAAAGAAAAATTGTATTACATGCCTGTTGTTCGAGCTCTTCAGTATATTTCCTAACTTTCTGTTCTCTCTCTGTTGCTTCTCTTACCAGCTGTTTAAGGTCAGTAATGCTTTCATTTTTTTTCACAATATCAGTTTCCAATTCTTTCAGTTTAGTTTCATACATTCTAAAAAGTATAATGGAAAAATAATATAGATATGTATGTGATTTCTTATTAATTTATCAAACTATGATACTAAAAATAGTATCTTACTACAGTCTCATCTAGTCAATCCATTTCCTTTTCAGCTACATATTTAGCACTCAAAGGTTATAACAGGGATAAGTATTTCTATTTAACAAATATGCCAATTCAAGGAAAATGTCGAGGTGTTTCTCTAAATTATGAATAAGGACGGAGTCTGTATTTGAACACTGAAGTTCAATGTAAAAGTAAAAAAATAAGTCCAATTCATCAGAGTTAGTAGACAGTGTTAGGAATACAAAGACAACAAGAAAAATCATGCATATAGACAGAATTTTTTTTTCATACGTATATATAGAGGAGGTATCTATGTAGGATAACACAATGTAGAAAGCATTATAGCAGAAATAAAAATTTGTCCAAAAGCATGGGTGAAATGATACATGATGTAGGAAGAATGAAGCCTATAAGAATCTAAAAAGTGAAAAATTCCACATGACAAAGTAAACTGTCAAAAATCCAGAGACCAGTAGTTTTAAAACGATATACCTACAGCAAGGTATGATAAGATAATCCCTATAATAGTCAAACTTTTCCAGAAAAGAGAGAGGGTAAAGGGTGCCTTTCTATTAAGTTAAAAAGGATAGTATTTCTTTGGCAACAAAATTTGGTAGAAATACTGTAAGGAAGAAAAATCATCATTATCTAAATATATTCAAATAACTTTTACAAGCCCATCAAAGGTAATGTCCTTAACTTGACAAGACTGTCTACTAGAGGATAAAGTAAAATATAAGAAGCTCATTCCTTCACTTTATCCTCTTTGCTGTTCAAGGCATCCAAGCAGAGATGCCTTCTCTAACGTAAAAGAACCTCCACATTGCTGTCGCTGTTCCAGTCAGTAGAAGGTGGGATAGAGAATACATTATGGCTAAGCTCCTTGAATAAAGAACGGCCACTGTAAGGATTTCAACATGAACAAGACCCCTATCTCATGGATCCCAAAAGACATCTCTTAAGTGCTTCAAGAACTCAATTTAAGACTATAGGACTGGCCAGATAGCTCAGTGGACTAAAGCGCCTGCTTAGGCAGAGCGCAGCATCCCCAGCGTGCCATGCTGGCCCGCCCCCAGGGCTTGCTGAGACCAGGTGTGGTGACACCTGCCTGTAATCCCAGCTCTTGGGAGGCTGAAAACAAGAATCACTAGGAGTCCGATCTAGGTAGCGAGACCCTGTAGACCCTCTACTAAATACTTTAAAAAAAAAAAACAAAAAAAACCCACTTTCATTTGGGTCCAGCAAGATAGCTCAAGCAGTCTAAAGCACCTGCTTAGGCAATCTTAGGCAAAGCATAGGAACCTCGGTTTGATCCCTGGCACCACATACCGCCCCAGCCTTGCCCCCAGGGTGGGCTGAGCAGGGCCTCAATCAATCAATCAATCAATCAATCAATCAATCAATTTTTAAAAAAAGACTGTAGAAACCTTTTTTTTGTGGCCCAGCTAGGGGGTAGATTTAGGTTGGAAGTCAAGAATCAAAATGACCTTTTCTCTGTCAATAAATTTCTATTTTAACTTATTTTTTCTTCAAAACAGCTTAGTAAAGGCATTGTCTATACTCAATAACACTGGAAGTTCTTTGATTAACAAATGATTTGAACTGTAAAATTTTCTCCAATTATGATTAATATCTTCATCTTCCCTCCCAACTGTTCATAAATCCCATTAACCTTTCTTATAGTTTCAGAGAACCCTTTGAGAAAAGGAGGATCATTCCACAGCTACAAATTCTTGAACCAAGCAAACAAAAAACCAAACTATATATATATATATATATATATATTCATATTCACTTATATAGGTGTACACCTATATCCTATATAGATGTATATATACAAGATAGCTAAGATAACTGTACTACTAATTTTTATTGGTTTATCAAAAGGAACAGTTAATGCCTAATTAAGCCATTTTTGCATGCCTGTATTTGTTAATCTGAATAACCATTTTGAAGATAAAAATAGGCAATATAATAACCACTGTTAATTTCCTATCATCTTGTTTTGAAATTCTGTATCATTTTTATCCTCTTTAAAATAAAAGATGATATAAAATTTAGTCAGAGTCACAGAAAAATTAAGTTTTTTCCAAGGCATGGAAATTGCCCAGCTCTTTGAAGGAAACAGGCAAGACAGACCACTTTAAGATCACATCCACCAAAGAACAGATACTTTCAGTAGCAGGTACTAGATAAATACCTACTGAATAAATATCTCAAAGTAATTCAAAATTCTTCTGAAACCACATGTGACTCAAGAAGAAATTAAAGGATCAGCCAAAATACTCAGGGACGGTTGCTCACTGAAAGGCACTTCTGGTGTCTGAGAAGACAAGAGATGACCCTTTTCCCCTCCACACTGACACGCTTGTTATTTTCACCCTGATACTAAATGAGGCCTGAGGGAGAAGGGTACATTCTGTGTCTCCGTAAGTACCAAGGACTCCTCCAGGACTATGCAGCCATCTAGGCTACCCCTAATGTGCCTGTTTAGCCTTTCTCTTTTCTCCTTAGCCTTGGCAGACAAGGGCAAGCACAGTGAGGCCAGCCTACCACTGTGATAAAACTCTCATCCTAGTTGCAGCGATGGTGGGAACATCTTGCTGCCCATCAGGGTCATCCTAAATAGCAGGTAGGGCTCAGGGTCATCCTAAATAGCAGGTATGACAGATGGGAGACAAAGGGCAGATGTCTTCAAAGACATCAAAGAGGACACCAAGGGTATACAGATGTAAGGAACTTTAGGAAGATAGTAAGATACAGATGAGTGTGCCTCTTGAAACTAAGGCAGGAGATATACTGATGGCAAAGGATACTATTTTACACAGGACAGCTTTGGTGGGAAAGGTCAAGGGCAGGATCCCATTGGCAATTTGCTTCAAGACTCTGAATCAGCAATGGGAATGACACCAGAGTCTCTTGCCAACTCATCACAATCAGGATAATCTGCCCATGGTGACATGAGCCATCGGTATTCAAGGACATATGACTGTTTATCTATAAAATCCCACAGCCACAAAGATTGGCTTCACAGGCAAAAATCCCATATATTTTCAGAGAAAAAAAATCACAGGATGGGAGAAAACTGAGTAGCAGAAAACAGAGGCAGGACTAAAACTGCTGAATTCTTCTATTGAAGCTGATGAAAGAGAAAGTGCCCAGGTTGAAATTCCAAAAGTATTGCAAACCCAGGGCAAACTGTGACAAGGTAGATCAGCTGGTCGCAGCTCACATCTGAAGTCCACATGAAGCAGCTGAGGTTGCAGATGGGGAAAACCAGCACCCAAGGGAACCTGGCGGCATCAGTCCAGGCTGGGCTGAGAGCAGTGGATGACACACACCTGGCTCTGCAGTCTGAGCCTTGTTCTAGCTGCTCTGTTCTGTATCCACCACCCCAAAGCTAAGGCAGAAGGATCAGTACCATGTTAAAGTAAGCAACCAACTAGGTTACAATATTCTTGAAATTAGTGCTGATTAAGCTTTTTGTAAGTTTTAACAGTGTATCTGTTCCTACCTTGTAACAACGATGGATTTCCAGCTCTTGCTGTCGGCCCCTTCAAGCTGAGGACCTCTAATTTCTGCTAGCTGTAATCTCTTACCAGTCTCTTCAAGCTGAACTGTCATCTTCTCATTTAGTATCTCTAAATTATTCTTGGCTATCCGCAGTTTCTCTGCAGCTTCAGTTTCCTAACATTAAAAGCTAATTAGTACATTCTGATAAAACATAATACCATCTTCAAAGATCAAATGTATTAAAAATTTCAAGTTGGAAAACAGAAAATATTGAGTTCTACATGTTGATTTAAACTGCAATTTAAAAAAATTCAGTGTTGTGCCTCTAATACACAATCTGATCATAATAATACTAAGAAAAATTATGTAAATCAGGCCAGAGAAATATATTTACATGTACTACTCTAGTGGTTACTTTTAAATTTGTCATTTTGTTCTCTGTAGTATTTTTAAAGTAATGGGATAATTTATATCTTTTTACACATTTAATAATGTATTTTCACTCCTTAATTTAAGAGAATTAGCATAAAATTTAATAAGCATAAAATTTAATAAGCATACAAATCATGTGTAAGGGGCCAGGGAGATGGCTCAGTGGAATAAGCGCTTCACTGGCAAGCGCAAGGGCCCGAGTTCAATCTCCGATTCCACAAAAAAAAAAAAAAAATCATGTGTAAGTGAAAGTTTGATCCCTGGTAAGAAAAATCAAGAGGCTACACTTCTATAATTAAAGCACAGATATTATCACTGTGGGCTTGTAGCACACATTTTCTTTTATAATTAGTTTACAATATAATAATTTCAATTTATTCAGTAGAGCATCCCTACAAATTACAATCCTTACTTGTCTGGACCAAGAAAAATATTTTGCCACTTAAAAAAGAAAGGCATGTTCTAAGTCACGTGTGTAAACAGTCACTCGCTTAAACCTCATAAAAGCTCTGTGACGTAAGCACACTTACTACTTTCAATTTTATGTATAAGGGAATTGAAGAACAGAGAAGTAGCTTGTTCTAATTCTCATGCCTGCTAAATAATAGAACTAGGAACTGAAACCAGATTGAGGAACTTCTGCATCCTAGTGTCTCTGAATTTATTAATTTTTACACTGTCAATATCCCTCATGGTGAAAGGATATAATGACAACAGGCATAAAAACACAATTCCTACATTTCTTAATTACCTACTTTGCAGAGACACTCTCCTTTGTCCTTCTTAATTAAAAGGAAAAGTAATGATCTTAATTTGTTCCACAAGTCATACCTTTTTAAGTTCTTTACGAAGCCTTTCATTTTCGGCAACAATTTTTTCCATGCCTTTCGTCTTAGACTCATACTGCATGCTCAACTGACGTCCAAGATGAACTTTAAGTTTTTCTAATTCAGCCTAGTAATTAAAAAAAAAAATCCTCAAAACTACACATTATCACAACAAGGAATTTAAATGAAAATGATTTTTCAAAATCATAAAATTTAATTCAAAGTAGCATTAGTGACTATATTTAACATGCTCAAGAACTGAAGTCTTCCTTGGTCTTTTAAACAGAAGTCACCAGCCCTGGCCGTACATTAGCATGAGGTGACAGCTCTGCAACACGAAAATCAAACCTTGACACAGCACCTACCGCAGGGCCCACCTAACCACAGCAACCTCAAAGATGGGGCCCTGGGCATCATATGTCTAAAACTAGATACAAGAAGCCTCGTAGCACCAAAGTGAGACTCCATGGTCCTGGAGGAAGGAAGACCAAGTGGAATCAATCACTCTGTGATGGTCCTTATCTGCCTTGCCCAGAAATTTTCTATTGGTACAAAATACATACAGTATCCATTAAGGCGTTTTATATACTGAATTTAAAGTCTACCTACAGTTAATAAAAACTAAAATACTGAAACAGTCACATTAAAATTATCAAATTTTTAAAATTACCTTTAATTTTTCATTTTCCTTTTCAATATTTGCCGTTTTTTCACTGGTCAGTATCCCCGATGCTCTTTTCAATTGTTCATTTTCTCTTTGAACTTTTTCAACTACTTTTTTCATTAGGCCAATGGTTTTTTCTAGTTCTGGGATTGTCTTTCCACTTCTACCAGACTGCAAAGAACATGTCAACCTTTTCATTTAATCAAGCATTTTCAAGAATATAAAGTACCAACCACAGAACAGGCCCACAACTGTACTCATTATCAATAATTCCCAATAACTGATTCCCAATTTTGTGTTAACTCAACATATCTCTCAGAATCTTCTTAGGAATTATACTTCTCACTTTACATACATGAAAATCAAGACTTAGAAAATTTGATATTCCTAAAATCATGTAATAAATAATGGCTTAGTTAGCTTTGATATCTGATACACATGCATAAATCTAAACACTCCATTCAGTTAATGTTCTCTCAAATATACAAGGAGTTTTCTTTACAAAGTTAACTGACAAATGATAAATTGTGTATTTAAAGAGCTCATGAGTATTCATTATTAATCAGAAAAAGTCAAATTGACATTTTGTTTCTTTTAAGTATTTTTAAAATGGCATTAAACTATTTGTACTGTGTGTAGTATAAAATAAATTAATATCAGAATAAATTAAAATTTGTAAAAGAAACAATTATTCTCATATTTTCAAGTGCTACAATTATTAATAAATTAAACCAAGTATTCCTGCACCTCAGGATCTTTAAACTTGCTATTTCTCCTTTTAGAATTCTTTCTCTTTTCTTTTTCTGTTATTATATGTACATACACTATAATTTTAAACACAGGTAGAAGATATTTTCCAATATTACTCTGAATATTTTCATTGAATCCATTATATACTTAAATTATCTGAATGAGTTTTTGAAATATAATTGCTTCTCATCAATATGAAATCAATTAGCCTTGCCTCTAAGCAACATACCCCTCTAAGTTTCCGTTCAACCTCTGCTTTTTCCTTCTTAAGAAATTCGCACATTTCCTTCAAATCTTTTACTTGATTCTAAAAGATAAAAGAAAATACATAACAATCTGACATAATCACAGACATTCAAAAGGACAAGCGAACAATTCATGTGAACTAACAATCTCTTTACCAGTATAGTAAAATGAACTGGCTTTTATACTAACAAAAGAGTAAAAAACTAAGACATATGCTAATAAGAGTATTTTGTATGTTAACTTTCAAGAAATAGTTCCACAGTACTGCCTTAGTGTACACTACAATTCTGATTTAAGGCTGGGGAGACAGCTCAGCGGCATATGTGCCTGCCTGGCAAGCGGAAGGTCCTGAGTTCAATCCCTGATACTAAAACAACATAAAAAATACCATCAACAGAACTCTGATTTTAACTTTCACTTTTCCACGCATGGATCTTTACCCACGTGGTATAAAGCAAAAGAGAACTGAACTAGTTAATACAAACACTCCCATAATAGGAAAAGATACAGAAAATCAAAGGTAAAAATAAACATCAGATAGGGGCCAGGGAGATGGATCAGTGGAATAAGTGCTTCCCTGGCAAGCACAAGGGTCTGAGTTCAATCCCCGGTTCCACAAAAAGAAAAAAAAAATTAAAAATAAACATCAGAAAAAGTAAAATTTCCTCAAAGAAACAATTATTCTTGTATTTTAAAGTATGACAATTGTTAATAAATTACACCAAATATTCTTGCATCTCAGGACACTCAAACTTGGTATCTGAATTGCCTGGAATTCTTTTCCTAGTATTTTTATGTCTCACTTCCTTACCTCTACCCCCAGCTCTCTATTCATAATCACCTTTCTAAAAGATCTCTCTTACTACCCTATTTAAATTGTACCTCTGCCCCTAGCCTTTACCAATCACGTTTCCTTTCTTAGCATTTTGTATCACCTGATATACTATATACTGACTTGTTTATTGGTTTATTGTTAATCTTCCCCAGTGGAACTTAAGTTTTACAAACACATATATTTTTGATTGCTCTATCCCAACATTTAGAAGTGTATTTTGTAAAGCTGGCCCTCAACAAATAACTTTTAAATGAGATAGTATATTAAAAATATATGACTATTGTGACATTTTATGAACATTCACTTCATATGGTAACATTAGTAAGTATGAATGTGTGGGAGGCAACAGGTTCAGGCCTTCAGTACCCTAATACACAAAATGTTATTACCTTTAGTCTTGGTAAATCTTTATTTGCTTGTTCAAGTTGAAATTTCAGTTCAATATTTTCAGACGACAACTTCAAGTTTGCCCTATGGAGCTCTTGTTCTTTTTGATAATGGTCACCTGAATCACTTCCGGAAGCCTTCAGAAAAATGAAATTTGGAGTATTTTATAAGTTTAATAAATAAAAGCTACAAAACACATCCCAGATTAAAATTTACTATGTCAAAAGAGAAATTTCTTTTCAAAATAATATGAAAAACTTGTTCTAGAGAAAACCAAATAAATTAGAACATAAAACTAGTAATATGAAATGTGGTTTAATTGAATCAGAATATATATCCTTCACATATATATTCTCAAAATTTAAAATAGTTTATGCTGGTTTTGTTAATTCAAAATAAAGGTTATCTTGTTTTATGGATTCAATTTTATTTCTTAATTTTCCAAATTATGCATGTTAAAGTTATAAAAATAATTTCGAGTTATACTAATTCTCAGAATGTGACCTCATTTGGAGACAGGTAATCAGCTGAAAATAAGGTCACCGAAGTAGACACAATCAGGTGCCACTAGGAAGTTTATAAAGCGAAAAGCTTGGGGATCTGCATATAGAGACATGCACTGCAGAAGATGATGTGGAGACACAGAGGAAATGGGCTCTGTAAACCAAGACTTGGGATGCATTTTTCCCTAAAAGCCTCTAGAAGGAACCAACTATCAACACCTGGAGTTTGGAAAACAGCCTCCAGAACTACGAGACCAGAAATGTTTAGTGTTCAAGCCACCCAATCTGTAGTACAGCTGACTCTCAGAATCTACATGGGGTTGTTTCTAGGACAGATTCCCTCCTCCCAAGAAAGATACCAAAATCTGTGGACACCCAAGGCACTTAGGTAAAGTGATATTTGCACATAATATACATGTATTCTCTTAAATACTTTAAATCATGTCTAAATAACTTATAATACCTAATACAATGTAAATGCTATTCAAATAGTTATTATACTGAATTATTTAGGGAATGACAGAAAAAGGAAAGACTATCCACAATCAGTAGACAGCTTTTTTTTTTTTTTTTGGTGGAACCAGGGATTGAACTCAGGCTTTTGAGCTTGCCAGGGAAGCTCTTATTCCACTGAGCTATCTCCCTGGGCCCCAGACAGCTTTTTTTTTTCCCATGTATTTCTGAATCATGGTTGGTTGAATCCTCACATGCAGAACATTTGAATATGGAGACCCTACTGTACTGTTATGGCGGGCTGAATAAATTCTACAGAAGCACCTCGATTCTTTCCTCCTCCAGAAAGCACGTCCTCATTTGTTGAAGTAAAGTAACCACTCATTCCTCTGACAAGCACTACAATACATTTCTCTTAGTATGACTACAACCTGCATTTTTTATATTCATTTTTACTTCCTGTAGTGGTTGATACATTGTGTCAACTTGGCCGGATGACTC
>NDGN011318168.1:0-16055 GCA_002564285.1 Tympanoctomys barrerae | reverse complement strand
TTATAACCTTAGCACCTACTGAAGTTCAGGTGCAGATCTACAAAGTTTGGATTTATCTAGTTGTGCCTGGCTTGCGTCTGGCTTCTGTGCTCAGCTCCTTCCTGCTGCTGCCCTCAGGGGTGAACCTGTTGTGCCCCTCTGGCAAGATATTCTGCTCCTGGATTAACTGGGTGTTTCTGTCCCCTACACTCTCTGCAGCGATTGCAGCTGCAGAGTTTCACCCGAGGCCTGTATGCAGAAGCTATTTATAATAAAGAAAAATATTTTCCTTTTCATCTTCACACATCAACCTTCAGTTCTTTCATCACATGTACATGGCTAACTCTGAGGCACACAGAGCTCATTTTGAAAGCTGCTGATTTAGTACAAAGGGTCACTAATCATTCATAAATCTCAGGAAGGTTCATGGCAATAGGATAGAATGGACAGTTCCTTCTTTTTAGTGTTTTGAGAGTTATGCAAACAGAAATCACCCCAATTGTTTTTATGGGAAATGTAATAGAAATGATTAAACAGCTTTTGAGACACTGAAAAGGGAAAAAGGGAACCTTGAGATTATCAAGACATTCAGTGCAGGAAGCTGGTACCACTCAAGGGCTAGTGGTACAAGGGAAAGAGGTTTTGATCTTTGCAACTTGAGGAGTGTCTTTCATGAAGCAGAAACACAGACTTGATTGAAAGTGGCTCTGTGCAGGTGGCACTGGAGCCTCATGAGCTGGAAGGAAGTGAGTCCCCACAATTGGGCAGCCAGACCTCTGGGGAAGGAATGCTATGTTCACCACTGCTATTTCTCTGGAGAAGCAGGAGCATTGTCCTAGGATAACAAGTTATCCAAGGTGGAACACACAACTCCTCCCAGTACCAAGATGAGGGACATCGCTGGATGGAATTAGGAAAAACAAGAAGCTAACAGTGAAGAGCACAAATACTGAACAGTGATGTGCCACCAGCAATGCCTTCTTTAATGTCTTGCCTCAGTTTATACATATCTGCTAAGTATACCTTACAAAGTAGAGCCAATAAAGCAGCCAGCCAAAGCAGTCAGTCCTGTGCAGAAGCAAAATTGAAAACAGCTCATGCAGTCAGACACGGTTGTGCACTCTCTAATACTAGTTCGGATGGGCAATTTTGCCAACTGTATTTTCCACTTGGGATGAGAGATTCGTTTCCATAAAGCTTTTGCAGTGTACTATGTTTGTAGCTCAAAAGTAGCAATTCTACTTTTAGAATGGTCACTATTCTATTATCAAGTCTATGCACACACAAGGACAGCTCTGAAATACTGTACCCTGACTTACGGCACATAGAAGATACCATCCTAAGGCACCATCTTTTGTTAACATTACATATCAGAAATGTTAAAAGGTAAAAAGAATGTACTGTTAAAAAAAGAATGTGCTGTTTACATCCAGTGATACACTGTATAATTCATTACAAGATGGCCTACCTTAGTGTCAGGGGTTTGCCATTTTCTTTTTTAATATCAGCTTCAGAATATAGATTAAAAGCCAGTTAGTTAAACTGAGTTAGGCAAAGAGAAAGGCTAAAGGGGAAATGAAATGCATTTTATTATGCAAGAAAAGGTGATGCCTACTACCGTCTATTATTTTCATAGCTGTCAATGCCATCTCTTTCTGCTTTGAGGCAAACATAGTAAACATTGTCAACGTTATTTAAATTTGAAGAAAACTGGTGTTCAGAGATTGTAAAATGATGTTTCTAAGAACACATGACCAATAAGCTGCAGTCCTGGGAAGCAGGTAAATGAGTGAAGCAGTCACCAGAGTGGTACAATCAAGTATTTCAGAAGGGACAAACTAGGAATTCACAAACTGATCAAAAGAAAGAAATAGGCTTCTCTCTGGAGAAAAAACCATCTTGGACTATTAAGAATGTGAATACTTCTTCACTATTGTGAGAGCAGACTGGTACAACCACTATGGAAATTGGTGTGGAGACTTCTCACAAAGCTAGGATTGGAGGTCCCATTCAACCCAACTATTCCTTGCCTAGGCATTTTCCAGAAGAACTGAAAACATCATACCACAGCAATATTTGTACACCCATGTTTATCGTAGCACAAGTTGTTATTTACAAATTGTGGGAACAGCCCAAATGTCCATCAACTGAGGAATGGATAAAAAAAGTTGTGGTATTTTTACAGTGGAATATTTTTCAGGTAGGAAAAGATAAACTTGAGGCATTTATTGGTAAATGGTTACAACTAAAAACTATACTCTTTAAGTGAAATAAATCAGACCCACATGTGCAAACATCATATTGCCTTGCTAGTGTAAGAAGCTGAAAGGGTAAATAAAACCTGAAAGATAAGACAGATACTGTGAAAGGGAAGTAATTTGTTCAAAGGAAAGGAAATACTGAGATGAGAAGGACAGGAGAGGGAGGGAAAGGGGAAAGATATCTGTGTGTGTAAGCAGGATGGTTTGGATAATTGCACTGTTGATTTCTGCTGGTCTGTGGAAAGGATCAATTCATCCTTAATTTTTTTTTCTGTTCTTAATTTATTATAACTTCTCCCCCAATTTTATATGCATATACCTGGTAATATATTTTAATTATTTTATTTTTTCCTGTATTTAGTACAGGGTCTACAGAGTCTTACTATGTAGATCAGACTTATAGTGATTCTTCTGTTTTCAGCCTCCCAAGCGCTGGGATTACAGGCACGTACCACCATGCCCAGTCTCATTTGCTGTCTCACCACATCCCTGGGGCAGGGCAGGCACAGCACACTATGTATCAAACTCTGGTCACTGAGCCTGCCTAAGCAGGCACTTTAGTCTGCTGAGCTATCTGGCCAGCCCTTATATGTGGTAACATAAACAACTAATTTGAAGACAACACTATACAGTACACCACATATTGTCAAAGCCATAATCTTTTGTTTAGTAAAATTCTGCATCATTTCTAATTTTTATTATTATTTTTCATTCTCTTTTTAAAAATAAAATTAATTTGATTTAAAAATTTCATATGAAGACTGGGCATGGTGGCATGTACCTATCCCAGCACTTGGGAGACTGAAAACAAGAGGATTGCTATCAGTCTAATCTATGTAGTGAGACCCTGTAGACCCTGCAGCACCCTGTGCTAAATACAAGAATGAAAATAAGACAAACAAACAAAAAAAACCATGTGAGCACTGTCAAAAGCAAAGAAAATGCTTAATGCATTAAAGATGGAAAATAGGGGTATTGCCTTACTCTGCTGTTTTGATTTACAGGAATAGAGAAGTAAAATATGTAGACAGAAAAGTACTTGTTTTGTGTTTTTGTTGTTTTATTTTGTTTTTTTTTTGGAAGTGGTAGTAAAAGCATTTGAATGAAACCTCCACAATCAATTGTCCAATAGCAAAGAGAAAGAAGAAATGCATGCATAGGAAGGAAATTTCTTAAAATTATTTTTAACTGAAATTAGTTTTTTAATTTTTTAAAAATTTTTCTAGGGAAGGGTCTACAGGGTGTTCAGAGTCTCACTACTAGATCAGACTCCTAGTGATCCACCTGTTTACAGCCTCCCAAGAGTTGGGATTACAGGTGCATACCACCATGCCCAGTCTCAATTGCCATCTCAGCGTGTCCCAGGAGTGGGGCTGGCACAGTAGGCCCAGGGATGGAACCCCTGAACCCTGCACATGCTTACAGGTGCTTTAATCTACTGAGCTATTTGGATGGCCCTAGAACTTAGTTTTTTATCAAGGTCAAAAGTTAAATAATTCTAGGATCAATATAGGGAAAACTAGTAGTTATAAATCTTGAAGTATACTCTATCAAATCAATAACTGCATTTTTTTCATAAAATGTTCTGTGCTTTTGTACTTGTTTTTTAACTTGAAATATATCATAGACATCATTCCATATAAAGACACATAGATCTGATTTATTACTTTATTTTTTAAAAAAAGCTCTAATTCTATATGCCCCTTAATTTATTCAATCCTTTGCTATCCTTAAGAATTTAATTGTCCCTGGACTTTTACCATTACCAACAAAGATGAAATAGAAATATTTATAAAGATATTGTTAAATATTGATATTTCCATTTTCATAGGGAAAAGTTCCCAGAATAGATTTACTGATTCAAAGGGATATGCAAATTTTCATTTTATAAGCTTAGTGTTAAATTACTTTTCAAAAGCAGGTGATCAAACATCATATGCTCATCTGCCTTACACAACCCTGTAGGTTTTGTCATATTATCTGCAAAACCAGTTGTTATTAATCTTGTTTTCCTTTTTCTGGTCAGCCAAATGCATGGAAAATGAAATTATATTTTGTTTTAATATTTGTTTTCCTGAGAAGCTGGGATAATTTTATGTTTGTTGGTCATTCACATTTCTTGCATGTTTATGGCATTTGTTCACGTTGTAATAGAATTATTTACATTTTTTTCCTGAGTTCTTTAAATATTAGCTTTGGGGAAGGTAGTAGTATGGATTGAATTCAAGGGCTAGCCTCTTAATTCCAATCCCATTCTTTTTTCTTTTATTATCTATTTGCTGTTTTGAGACAGCATCTTGCTAAGTCACTAAGTTACCTGGGCTGTGCTAAAACTTGCCATCATCCTATCTCAGCCTCCCAGAATGCTGGAATTACAGGCATGCACTACCTCACCTGGCTACATATTAGATCTTTTATCAGTACATTTTTGAAGTAAAAAATGTTTACATTCTTTGTGGGAAATTTGTATAGGTATGTAATGCATCTTAATTGCATTAAAAAAAATCTTTCTTTTCTCTCCCTCCCCCTTTCCATCTGTCTCTGGACTCCCTTCCTTTTTCTTCAGTACACACTTCCTTTTGCTCAGGCAATACATAATGTTTGCACTTCTTCTGTGGATTGGCACATGCACACAGCACAGCTCAATTCTTTTTCCACCTTCTTTCCCTCCTTTGCCTCCATCTCCTGGTCCCCTTCCTCTATGAAAAACAGCTCTCATCAAGTATGTTGTATGTCTTTTTCTCATTTGCCTACACATTTCAATCAAATCTAGCATCTAACCTTCCCACCCACCCAATTTTATAAGAAGGACCCCCATTTAATTGTGATCATTTTCATTATTACAACAGAAGTTATTAATCCATGGGTAATTTATTCTTCTGTCTTGATAGAGACCAGACTTACTGTATTTTTTATGATTTATTACAAGCACACCAACATAATTCATTAAATCATTATTTTTCACTGGTGTCCAAATGCCAGACACATTGTCATTAAGTTCTCAACTGCACAGGGGTGGGTGCTCTGTGGTAAACTTATGGAGCACTTGTCGGAAGCCTTGGAATCAAGGTGCTGCTTACAGGTACTTGTGAGCAGTCCTTGATAATCATGGAACATAAAAATCAAAGATCTGGAACCCTTAATATGGGAATTATAAATCATATATGAGGTATTTAATAATGAACCACCAAAAACACAAATAAAAGCAAGAGAGGCTCTCCAAATGGGTATAATGAATCTTCTTTACAAAGAGAGAAGAATTCACCTAAATAATTATATAATCATTCACTCAAATAATTATTTGGGTGAATAATTATATAATTAAATAATTTTACCAGTAGGTAAAATAATATAATATACACATCAAGGCTCTTTGAATGGGAGACTTATATAATGAGGATTATTTAGGCTGCAAGAAAGAACCCAAAAAGATAAAACAAAGATATATGTTGGTTAATATTATTAAAAGATTCAAGAGTTTCTGGCTTCAATTTTGGTTTTGACAATGAATTCATTGCCCCTGTACTTAGTATCTCTCCATATCTGAGCTTTTCTCATATTTATGTTGGCCTTACTTTTGAGTTCACATAGTAGTATTGCTGCAACACCCACAAGCCTACATTCTCTCTGGTTTAATTCCAGAAAAAGTAATTTCCAGCAATTTTCCAAATTGTATCACTCTATTGGGAGCAATAGAAGCCCATGTGCCCATCTCTGGATCAACATCTATAAGAGCAGAGCCAATCAATTTATCCACCTGGACATACACCTGTCCCTAGATGAGCTACTACAGCCAGTCCTAATATGCAAATTGGTCCTTTAGGACTACAAGTGAAAACCCAGGAGACTCACCTGCACTGAGAATAGGAAATCCTGCATGAGGCCATGTCTTATTGGAAAAAAGGAAGGGAAAATTCTGAAAAACTAAAACATAGATATATATCACATGATCAACTTAGTATCCTAAGAGTCCCCTCTGTGCCTTCTGTAGGCTCCCAGGATGGGGAGAGGGAACTGTATCTAATTTTACCTACCAGTTCTCCTTCCCCTTACACAGCCTCTTGCATCGTTCTTTGAAACTTGGCAGGCAGCTGTAAGCCTTTAGTCAATTTAGAAAATCAAAACTGAAGGTTTCCTGAATAATTATTTGTTAATGATTAGGCTGAAGAGCATTTAGCTTCATTAGAAAGATCAAGGAAATGTCTATAAAAGGCTAGTGATGGGGGCAAAGGCTGCCATTAATATGGCAGGTGTTATGAAGCTGCTTTAGCTGTTAAATATGCAGCACGGGGGCTTTTGCTCCTTTTGTCTGCCCTGAATTTCTTGGATAATTACATCCTTACTCCAGATGAACACCCATACACTTCAGCACTCTAATAGAGTGAGTGGGAAGGGGACAGTACAAATGAAGACTTCAGCAGATAGTGGAGATAAAGCACAGAGAATGAGAAAGAAAATCATCTTCTGATTAGAGAGACATTATCTCATATGAATCATCAAGAAATAAGACTTATGTATCATAGCTCTAAATATTAGCCATATTTTTGAGCTATTGTATCCTTAAGAAACATTTCTCTCTTGACTTCCTCAGCCCCACAAGGTGTCTTCCAGTACCATTTTGGCCTCCATTTTTTCCAATCAAAAGTACCTGGCAGCTCCAAGAATTTCTTGGAATACATCAGATTGACAACTGGAACATCTGCTTGTCCTTCAAGATGGTAGGCACATTTTGGATGTTTCCCAAAGGCCTGAGGATGAATCAGAACTTACACAGCATGCACCACTGAGGGCTAAAAATGAACAGCCAGGTGCCAATGGAAGGACATTCCTCCATACTTGCCCAAATCTATCCCCCTCCTCCCGGCCCACAATTGCCATGCCCAGAGGAGTTCATTGTACCCTACTTAGGAAACCGGGACTTAGGAAATAGCTGAGTAACTTTGAAAGCACTAAGTGAATGTCACTAATGTTAATCTCATGTAGCATTTAGCAGACACCTACCAAGTAGATGGCAAATCTTTTCGTAAAAGATTTGATTTAATGCATATCACCATTCTCTGTCCAGAAGAATCTTATAAACATGGTGTTGTCCTCTGATTTAATACTAAATGAGCCAATCACAATGTCGGTGCCTAAGAAGTATGTTACCTGAGCACCTCTTAATCTGAAACTCATGTTTTTATCACTGATGATGACTTTTGATTTATTTCAGCAGCTGTGTGAAAGTAAAGTTAACTTCTTGAGGGAATCCAAATGTCATCCTGAACTTGACCATAAAAATAAGGTCATGGCTCATTACTGCAGGAAGCTTCCTATGGAGTAGGCAGAGTCCATTTCCTTTGTGTGATTGAGTTCCTATGGGATCTGTTGAGTGATTCGGACATCCTTGATCTGTAAAGGAATGGGATCTGAAAGCATATGGATTCTTTATTATCCAAAATGTCTTTAGAAATGTTCAGAGCAGTTTAAAACCAACCCCTGTATGCCAGAATCCAGCATTGATGACCCAAATTTTCTTTAGCTGCTTAAAAATAGTTGGAAAAAGTTACTTGAGATCGAAGGTTTAGAAAATGGAAGTAAATCATATGCACCATTTACTATAGAGGGCCCCCTATGATTCAAATGTGGCCTCAGGCACTTGGACATGTTTTGTTTTGTTTTTCATTAAATGTGCAGGCAGAGCAGCCCCTTTAAGTTACGTTCTGTAATCTCTATTTTACAGAATAGGAGATATCATAACTCATGGAGAAGAAAATATTAGAGCAAGAGATAGGATATGAGTTCCAGGCTAAGCAACTTCAAAGGCCTGAATCATTACAGGATACCAGATCCCTCCTAGGAAACCAAGATTTATTAGGTGGCAATGAAAGCACACCTTAAAATAACCAAATGATTCAGAGCATCAGCTGTAAGACAGGGAAACACGACAAGTGAAGTTTTCCAAAACCAGAAGCAGGAAGTTGATTAACAAATTCTGCCACCAACAGTAAGAAGGTCATGTCGCATATTGGCTTGTGGTTAACATGGGCAGCACTTGAGGAACACTCAGATAAGACTGCATTTCAGAGAAGTGCATAGGTATGTTTATTTTCCTATAGGTAAATCCATAGGTCTTCTCTTTGTACCTGGGGTATTACAGTTATTTTTTAACTTTGAGGCCCAGTTACATGAAGTCAAGGTGTAACATTCCGAGATTATGCCTGATTTTACTAGTAGCTATCAGAAAGAATAAGGGCATGATTTTAATTTGGCATGATTGATTGCAACAATGCAAGTCCATGGACTGTCATATCTATTAATTACACAGTTTCAGCTTCTCAAAATAGAAATAGCTGAGGTGCAGGATAGTGAAGGAAGGAAATCCTCACAAAATTCTAAATCTTCTAATAACATCAAAGTAACAGAAAAAGTAATTTGAGTGCAGAATTTCAGAATATCTACAGTCAGTATAGAATAACTAAACCATTTGAACTAATTCTAATTTATTAACAGCTAGCCTTAACATCTAATCTGTGAGGCATGCACAAGTCAAATGTAAAAAACTAAAAAAGAAAATGGACTTTATTCACCTTGAACAGCATTAGTCTTGTCAGTTCAAGATAAGATCAAATTAAGTTTTATGAGCCTATTGTGAAAGCAAAAACTGAAAGTAAAACTAGAGCCTATGAGAAGACAAACAAATTTCCCTTCTACCAGCTCAATGAATTGTGTCCCAGGCTACAAATTAAACAATCCCAGAAGACTGACAAACTCTTGATGCCTGAATTCTATCCAAGACTGACTACAGCAGAATTTCTAGGGGTTAGATTTGGGTATTAGGATTTTGTTAAGCTTCTTAGGTTTTCTGAAAGGGAAACCCATGTTGGAAATCAATGTACCAGAGAAACTGGGGCAAAGAGAAGCCTAAGTCAAAGTTTTCCTAGTGTTATTTCTGGGCCACAGAGAGGCTAGTTCCTCTTGGAGGTAAGAATCAGTAGCCTTGCTGAAGAATCAGTTCAGGTCACTAAGCACTTCCTTTTATCTCCCCATTCAAACATTCTTGCCTTCAAGGAGTTTGTACTCAATTACCAAATGGCTCAGAACCTCAAATAATTAATCGTGACCCAGAGTAGCTAGAGCAGCCAGACTACATCCCCTTACCACCACAAAGAAAAGAAAAAGAAGCCCTCTTCAAGGGGCTGATGGTTAGCAGGGGAGAGAACAAACTGCTTTCATGGAAGAGATGGCACCTAGAGAAAACTTGCCAAGGGGAAAGAGCTGAGCACAGAAAGCCCTTTAGACTGGGGAGCAAAGGCACACTTCAGGAAGAATAGGTGGGCCAAGAAGCCAGAACATGAGAACACTTTGGGAGAATTGCAACAGTAGCTCAGGGAGGCCCTCCTCTGTTTCAGAGGTCCATGCACTTGTACAGGCCCAGTACTTGAATTTAGAAGTGTGGTTATCCCAGAAATTACTTTCAGATACCACAATTATCGCATAACACACACTTCCCCAGTAGGGAATAGTTAAAAGTCCACTTTTGTAAAGACATCCTGCTGGAAGGAACTTGATGAGGTCAACAGAGCCATCCCCCGGGCTTCTAGGTCTTTATTAAGCTCATAAAAGAGAAATTTCACCCAGCAGAAAGCTCATTTTTTATTTTACAGATTTACGAAGGGAGCTAGTCTGACCAGTGAAAATGTCAATCAATTCCTGTCTTAAAAATGAGCTGAAGTGAGAGGCTTGCCAGCACTGAGACAACTGTAATCTAAGTAAGGGGGCAGGGGAGAGAATTGAAAGTAAATTTGCTATAAAATCTCAAGTAATTAATTATTCGTCAAAATATGCATCAAATTTCACAACTATAATTTCATATGCTGCCCCTCATGAAAAGATTTCAACAGTCATGACAGCTATTTGCTCAAAGCCATATGATAACTCACAAGCAGAATTCTTAAATAAAAAAACCCATCAGTATTTTGGTTAAGGCTTATATTCATAGGGTTTTATAGCGAGTGCAGTAACCCCAGGGTACGTGTATAAATCACACATCAGAAAGGCCCCGTGGTTTCATTTATCACTTGTTGAATATTCTAGGCTTCTCAGATGCTAGAGAGATTTTCGTCCCTGCTCCTGATTCCCTACATCCAGTACAGCAGAGACAACTCATTAATCAGCCTCCAAAATCACTGGCTAAATTGTCACTAACTAGAATCTTCATTAACTCAGATGGCAGAGAAGTGGGACCAATCCAGGCACTGTACTCAGCACCACAGCTGACACTGCTGGCTGGGAAGCAACGCTGAGTGTTTCACTCTTTCTTTTCTGCTAAATGTTAGTTGGTGTGACTGGTGAAGTATGTGCTTACACTTAGCAAGTCAGGTGACTCTGAAAATAAGGATAGCCCCTCAGTATCATGCTTGCTGTCCCCTCAGCAAGTACAATCTGAAGCCAGGATGCCTGCGTCCAATCACTTTCTGACACTTGTAATCTAAATGACTTTAAGCCAGGTGGTTAGCCCTTTGAGTTTCTTCGATATAGAAAGGAGCAGAGGTAACTACACTGACCCTTTTGGAGAGTCAATGGATTATTATTATTATTACATGAAACATCTCACATAAGTACTGGGCAAAAAGCACAAGAGGAAAGTGCAATAAATATCCACCAGCAATGCTATTAATCAATTTTGTTCCAGAACTAGGCCACCACCACAGTTCAAAGTTTTTCTTTACAAAACGAGCTGTTCCTAAAACATTGAACTACTTCTGATGTTGGAAACAGAAACTATAAGATTAGTTATATTAAGCATATATACTGTGAATCTAATTGCATAAGTAGGTATATAGTATGTAAACACACAGAGATAATGACATGCCATGGAAAAAGATAAGACTTAGAGATTCTCTTAACAACCCATTAATTTTTCCTAATTCAAAACCATCTAGAAAATAATTTGTAGGGCTGTGAGATAGCTCAGCAGACTAAGCACTTGCTTTGGCAAGTGCAGGGATAGGGTTCAATACCTGATCCTACATGCTGTGCCAGCCCTGACCCCAGGGTGTGCGGAGTCTGAGATACAGTCCTGGCATGGTAGCACACACCTGTAATCCCAGCACTGGGAAGGCTGAAAACAGGAGGATCATTACGGGTCTGAGCTACCTAGTGAAACTCTATACCAAATTCATAAATGAAAAAATTTTAACAAAAATTTATAGTCCTGCAACTAATAGTTCCATAGTGTGTGTGTGTGTGTGTGTGTGAGAGAGAGAGAGAGAGAGAGAGAGAGAGAGAGAGAGGCAGAGAGAGAGGCAGAGACAGAGAGACAGAGAGAGAGACAGAGAGAATGCCTGTTAGTTTAAAGGAAAGGAAAACAGCATTTGTTAGAGAGACCACAGAATAGAAGAGGACAGGGCAATGTCAGGGCAGGATGCAAGGTGGAGAGAGACTCAGATAATTAGAAAACAATTGCAAGATGTTTACAACCTACAGCAAAAAAAAATGCCATTAAAACTATCGATCTAATGATGCTCTGTTCTGGTTAAATATACAATAATTAAAGCACACAGAAATGATTCATAAGCCTTGGTTATAATTGGGTGTCAATTGAAAACCTATTACCATTGCTGTGTTGAAAGCTCACAGCCTCTATTAACAACTGGCTAGGGACACAACTTGTGCTTCTTCCAGAAACTCAATATTTGTTTCAAAGCACAATAATGATCTGGGGCACAGGGTTGGGATGGAGAAGTCAGTACAGGTGAATATTAGGGTAGTACTACCTTCCACTGTAAGATTCAAACTCCAGCATGATGGCTACAGGCACTCACTCAGGGGATTCAAGGCCCCTCAGCCTATGAAAAATGAGAAAGACTGCTCTAGATGCCAGGGAAGTAGAACACGAGTTATCCAGACCAGAAGCTTTCTGGGTAGCTATCAATCAACTTATATTAGGATCATGATTGCAGGTACTTAAACCTAAACCCTGGGCCTTTCTGGGACAAAAGGATGTTTCCCCACTTGCTGCCACTGCAAACAAGAAGTAAGGACAGCTTTCAGGTATACTTCTTGAGAAGATATCTAAGGTGGTGTACCACCTCTTGCCCATCCTAAATTAGATATATGATCTTCTGGAGTTTCAACTCTGTGAACAATAGGAGAAATGGTGCTGACAGATCCTGATTGTAGCGACGTTTAGAAATAGCACCTAATTTGTCAAACATGATTACAGATGAAAAAACATATAGTAATTATTATCAGAACATATGCCTTACTTCAGTCAGTTACAGTTGTTTTATTTTCAATTGGAACATGATGTAAATAAAATTTTAGAACTAAATCAAAATAAACTGAATGAATTTTTTTTCTGGTACCAGGGATCAAACTGAGAACCTTGCACTTGCCAGGCAGGTGCTTATGCTGCTGAGCTATATCCCCAGCCTTGGAATTTAATTTTTGAACAGAAGATTGGACAGTCAAGGATGAAAAGACAGATTTTAAAATAAGGATCTCATGCTTCAATGAGCACTGGAAGAGTAGGCTTAGGAAATTTTACATCCTAAAGAGAGTATAAGGAGGAAATAGCAATCTGTACATCTTTTCCATTGCATTTTCCTTATCAATGGAACAAATCATTAGGAGAATATCAAATTGTATACTGAATAAAGATTAAACAGATCATGGTTTTTCTTTTGTACCTTCTAAGAGATTTTGGACAATAAAGTCACTGATAGACTTAGTTAAGTTCTGGGAAATTCTTTGGTATCATTTAGATTTCATTCTTTTTACTGACAGAATCTCCTGTTCTAAATATACGGCCAGAGGGGAGAGCAGCTCTATGAATTGGTATCAGAGTTGAGAAGAGTTTTAAACCTGGCTTTAAAAATGTATGAAATCCAACATTTTAATTACACTTCAACATATATATGTAGTGATCTGGAGAGGTGAGGTGGAAAATTGGGAGAAAATGGTGCTGTTCAATTCCACAAAGGGATGAGGGATCATTTTTGCAGAATTTCAGACATTCTCCCACCCACTCACAAGCTCTGGGCTCTGATTTTTGTGAAAGCCAGATGGCAGAGCTGTGAATGCCACTGCCCACAGCTACAAGAGCTAAAGGTAACTTGATTGGAAAACAGGCAACAGTATTGTTCTTGCTTAATACAATTTAGTTATAAACCACCTCTTTAACACTACAGATGACATATAAGAAAATATACTCTTCCACCTGGGGTCTGAGCATTTCATCATAGAGAACATCTTTCTTCTACAAACTAAACATGTTTCTGAATATGATTTTTCTTTTCAGTGGTACTGGCAGGACAGGGGAGCAAAACTGGCAATGTTTCTTCATCATATTTCTTTTCTCATCTATGATCAATATCTTTCCTTTAAGGTCTTCCTGCTTTTAATTGGCTATGGGTGGAGAAATACTTGTTAAAATCATATTTAAAATAAAAATGAGAGTTTTAGTATCTCTTCTATGACTAAAAGTTTAGGGACTTTATAGGAGGGATCAAGTATATACATGAAGACCATTTTTAAAGGTCCTTTCAGACTTCTCGTTAGATGTTGAGTGAGGAAAGTTCGCCAGAGAACGAGCTCTAATCTGTGAGTAGGAAGGTTATCCCATTGGCTGGGTAAGGGTGGTAGAGAGATAAGCAGCATGCATACAGGAAGAGACACCCTGTGCTACAGCCCCAAACAGATCTCCACTAGCTCCAGCAAGGTCATGCTCACCCCCTTTTGGGGCTTTGCTTGGCCACACTGTCCTCGCTGGTCTTCCATGCTGCTGCCCAGTACTCTTCCTTCTCCTCCTCCTTTTGCTATGTCCCCGTCCCTTTCCCCGGCAGTTCGAGGTCAGATGTTATGGGCCCTGAGAGTGTCCCACTGTCTCCGTTAGCCCAGAGCTGCAGAGCAGCCCGTTTGTTTATGAGTGGTGGTTTGACAAGCGAGCTGCAGTATCCCCTTGTTCAGTGTAAGAGGGGGAGTTGAAAGATTCAGCTGTCAGACCAGTGTGAGGCCTCATTTTTCTTCCCTGCTGGGTAGGGTGCCCCTCTCTGCAGCCAATATTTGATTGTGATTAATTTGTCAGGGATGGCTGTACAATGGAAATGGAGAAATGGATTGCCAATTACAGCCAGTCTTCTCTCAGACCGCTTGGAAACAAGCACTTTTCTGCATCCTGACAGTCCCCAGCATGCTGGATTTGGCCTAAAAGTGAAGGAATCCATCCTCAAGTGTATTTTAAAGAAGAAAGAGTCAAGGTGACTTTTTTTTTTTTTTTTTTTTACCCTTCTTCAGGAGATTTGCTGACATGTGTACCAGCCTTCTTGGGAAGCTCCATAGAGGAGCAAGCCACTTTGACATTTGCTTTTTATTCTGTTGCTATAAAATATTTTATACCTCTGATTTACGTCTCAACAGTATGGATGAAAGTCACACCAGAGTCCATTTCCAAGCTTCCCACTGGAAAAGCCCAAAGGGAAGAGCGCCTCTCACTCTCTCTGAGGAATTCAGAAAATGCTAATCACAGGCATGCCACCTTTTGTTCCTTCTTGCTTTCCAAAAGAATACAAGCAATTGCACATTGACAGCTTCTGCAAAATAATTTGCTTTCCTTCTCCTCTGAAAGGAGACATGACCTTTTTAAAAAATAGTTGAACAACATCTCAAAGGAATAGATTCATAAATGAAGAAACGTCTTTGGCTATCAAGCCCTGTGTACTTCATAATCAGATTTGCTTCTAGTTGTGAGTGACATGGATGTGGAAACATTTTACAATTGAAGAAAATTGTTAACAAATTGACAACCCTGGACATAAGTCTAAGAAAGCGCGATGTATCTACAAAGCACCTGAGCTGCAACTGTCAAAGGATGTCACTATTAATTGATTCTCACATTAAATACTTTGCCCATTTGCAGGGGTGAGAATGGATAAACTAGGTTTTTGTTTGAGTCAATGGAAAAATGCTCCTTGTTATTATCTTGTAAAGAATAGTTGGAAAAAGTGGCCACAAATACTCAATAGCAAAAAGACTGAAAAGGAGAATCTTACCATCCTAAAATTTGTCTATAGGCTTTCTGGTTGAAATATCGTAATACACACACATATCCTCTCACATTCACAAACACACATTGGGTATGTAATGCATTTTTATTATACATGTTTGTACAAAGCACACAAAATGCATAATATCCAGTATCTGATGTATGCCTCTAAATAAATCAATAACAGAAAAGTATTACTTTATAATTACCATGTCCATTTTATGTGTGTGTTTCTAGAAATTGAACCTAGGACTCCATGTATGCTATGAAAGCACAATACCACTGAGCTACACCTCAGATCCTTGATAATCAGGTATAAAGTTGTTATATGAAAAAAATGAATATTGATCTAGTTAATAAGATGCCCATTTAAAGTTATGCATATCTTTGTCACATGTGTATGTAGATATATACATATATATATGCATACTTATATACACTTAAAACATACTATACAAATATACATAATGTTTATGTGTGTATGTGTATGTGCATATCTATGATATATCTGAAAATGTATATGGACATATTTTTATATTGTGCAATATAATATATAATGTAAAATATATATAATATAAATAATGCAATATATATGTATTACATTATAAGAAGAAAACGTGAGTGAATTTTTAAAGAATATTTTCTGAGTTGTAATTCACAAAAGAAATTATCACATATTTGGTTACATTTATAGGTTGCTATGTGACCATTAAAAGTTCCTTTTAGGGCCTGGGGAGATAGCTCAGTAGAATAAGTGCTTGCCTGGCAAATGCAGGGTCCTGAGTTCA
>NDGN011318162.1:0-12599 GCA_002564285.1 Tympanoctomys barrerae | reverse complement strand
TCTTCCCATGTAAGTAGATTGTGAAAACTACCAGCTCACACAAATTTTATCAATAAGACTCCTGCTAGGTTTTACTCCTGATGCAAAATTAAAAGAAAAAATGGCCTTCTTATCTATTCACTTGATATAATTTGTAACGTACCTTGGAAGAATTTTTTAAAATCTTCTGATAAACAAATGCATATATATATTTAACATGTGGATAGATTACCAGAAAATACAGGTCTTTTTTTTTTTTTTCTTTCTGAATCTGCCTGTTTAGGAAAGAAACACACGACCTCTTTTCTATCACATTTTCTGCATTTGCTGGGACCGTCTGCAGCAGGCTATCTACACAGAATCTTGCTCCAGCTCTGTATGTCAGTATCTTCCGTGGTTTTTAAACTTGATTCAGCAATCATTCACACCAGGGGCAATATCATGACTTTTGAAATGCTCAGTACCTTTCAATAAAAAAGATGAAATAATTTTACATAAACAAGTTTAAAATGTCAGGAGAACAGAAATGGATCTATTTGAAATAGTTTCTGAAGCAAAATCTGATTTTTGTCAATGGCGCATAAAAAACAATAAAACAGTCAAGGAAACATTTTGGTATTATGTAGTCCTTCTGATAGCAGGTCAGCCTTCGACTTTTAAAACTTGGCATCCTAAAGCAGTATCAATGTATTTAGTTGGATGAGAGAACACTTTCTAAAGTTCGCTTGAAAAAAAGCCCCAAATGGAAGAAATTGGAACAAAATATGTTAATAAACTAAAGCATGGGCTGTTTTACTGATGTGCTTAGTGGGGAGTTATGATTATTATTTTATAATCACCAGAATTTAAAATATTACTATGTAAGAAGTTTTGGCGATATCTCCTTTGTGAAATATACAACCATCCAAATCCCAATCCACAAAACTTTAAATAAATCTACTTCAAAGACATGTATTTCTTCTATTCAACAATTGAAGGTGATTTTATTAAGGTATACTGGAAACCAGAAGTTAGGTCAAAAATCTCTTGAAATGAGCACATTTTGCATGTCTTGTAGGGATTTCAAAAGCAGTGTATATCATCCATGGGAAGAAACCTAATACACCCAGAGCCAACTCTGTCTAGAGCATAATTTGTTCTTTCACATGTTTGTGGTTCTCTGGAAAAATGGTTTAATATTCATAGCAATGCTATGCTTTTCAGTTGTTTCCCCTGAACTGTAAGTAGGCTTATGAAGGTCTTTTTCTTCTTAAAAGCTGAGAAACAATCATTTGCATTCTAAAAGGGTGTCCCCTTGTTGCGGTAATTTGTAATGACCTCAAAAGATCAGGATGTGCTGCCTCTTTTAAAAGGACTCTTGTTTTAAGAATCTCAAGAAAAGTTTTTTCCTGAAGCTTCATGTGGAATAGGTTTTAATATTTCTTTATTTCTGGGAATGGTGTGATGTGTGGAGAGCCCAGAAGCGAAGTGGCAAGGCTCTTATCAATGACACTGTTGAAAATGGAATGTTTCCATGGTTCCTTGAAATAGAAATCAGCAGTGAGGAAAACTTACTGCTCCATTTGCTTCTAATGACTTGGAGAAGGTGATTTCTGACCAAGAAGCAAGAGACACCGAGAGCACGGTACTAAATCTAAGTTCCCCCAGGAGACAGCAGAAGGAGAACCCTGGGGCATGGTTCTAAAGAGTTGAATCTCTTCCAGTGGCAATGGACCAGATCAGCTTGATCAGTCTTCCCTTTTGACGTCCTCTGCATTGGTATTTTCTTTTCATTTCCCACATTTCTCTCACTGTGCTATGTATACTGAGAATAGATTGATTTTAGACTTCGCACTACCTAACCTACCTCGTTGGTGTCCTGTGGCCATGTCTTAGACTTTGGTGTCTTGATATCTTTGTATAGTTAATCTCCAAGCTGGGGTTGTTCTTTCCACTGTAGTGCTCTACCTTGTCCCAGGGCCCAATTCTATCTCTCTTTAGTTGGTGTAAGCCTTCTCTCTACTGGCATTAGCCTAGGAAATCCTTCCACTATAGTAGACATATTTCTGAATGAATACATACCTCTGATTATTAGTAGCAGTAACAATACACCTAATTATGACACTGTGTCTGTTACCTTCTCAATTAAATTGTAAGCACCAAGAATCACAGATCCCCTTCACTTTGGTTCATCTTCAATGTGTAGAGATTTTTTTTATATAAGTCAATAATTTCTTTACAAATAATTTATGTATTTGGTACAGGGTCTTACTATGCAGTGTGGACTCATAGTGATCCTCCTGTTTCAGACGCCTCAGCACTGGAATTATAGGCCTACACCATCATGCCTGGTCTTGGTGGCCAGCTGGGCATACCTGGGGCAGGGCTGGCATGCCATGTGGCACTGGGGATCAAACCCAGGTCCTTGTGCTTGCCTAGGCAGGCACTTAGACTGCTGAGCTATCTCTGCAACCCAATCAATAAATCTTTAGATGCAAAGTAAGCATTAAATACTATAAATAAAATATGTAGTGTCAACATACAGCATTCCTTACATTTTAAAACATATTCACTTGGGAAATAGTACTGTAACACTAAAGAAATCTCAAACAAAGACCTCACTAAAGTAGACAATGAACATGAAATCATATGAAGCAACCAAAGTGAATAAGCAGGACTCCAAATCTTTCAAAAGGAAATCTTTGAAAGATGCTACTAAATAACACAAATGCGGAAAAGCTTTTGTGCTTTAAAATCTTCTAAACCAATGTTTTAAAGACCAATAATGTGCATGTTATACAAACTGCCTTCCTTCCTTTGGAGGGCAAAAAGTAATTAATTTGCATTAAAATAATTCTTTTAGTTCTTTCACAGAGGCAGCTCAACATGTGGCACAAACCTGGTAGATCCTTACCATCATGTTGAATCAAGGGGCACAGAAGCCAGGAAGTACAGAAACTCCCAAGTCATGGGGTGCATCAGACCACAGCACAATATATGTCTTCAGATATTAAGTCAGTCTTCCCCCCGTGCTAATGTGACATTCCTCCCTCACTCATGCAGCTCAAAGCTAGG
Organism: Tympanoctomys barrerae; assembly: GCA_002564285.1. Classification (NCBI taxonomy): domain Eukaryota; kingdom Metazoa; phylum Chordata; class Mammalia; order Rodentia; family Octodontidae; genus Tympanoctomys; species Tympanoctomys barrerae. The sequence continues at coordinate 9,566 of NDGN011318162.1, read as the reverse complement.
ACTCTTATTTCCTCAGTGACTAAAACCTCATGAATCTTATTGCATCCTAATTAGCTAACTGTATTTTTCTACCATGGACTAGCTTAATATATAAAATACTCTTCTAACTGGACCAAGCAGACCAAATCTTGATTTTTCATGTCCATAATGATCCCTGGTGCTCACTATTAATTGGTTCTGAGGAGCACATTGAGCGGCAAAAGTGATGAATATGAAACAAATTGTTTCGGCTGGAAATAAATTTTTGTACCAGGACAAAAATTTCATATCAAAATACATTGAGTGGGCTGAAGAGATAGCTCAGTGGTCTAAGTGCCTACCTGGCAAGCACGAGAACTCATGTTTGATCCCTTTTACCACTGGGTGTGGTGGCACACCCCTGTAATCCCAGCACTGGGGAGACTGAGACAGGAGGATCACTATGGGTCTGAGCTGTGTAGTAAGACCCTATATCCAATACATAAATAAATAAAAGATTAAAAATTTTAATAATACATTTAATATGAATTTCACAAGTTTCAAAGTTGTCAAGTATGAAGAAATGCCCATATTTTACGCTTGATCTTAGCCAAAAAGCCGAAAAGCGATAAATGCCTACATTTTAAAGGCTTGCCACAAAATAGATGCTCAATGAACACATGTTCATTGACTGAATAATTCAAAAGCTTTTAAAAATGTTTTTGAAATAAATTGATGCACATCCTATAAGCTGTTTATACTGTTATCATCTAACCTTCTATATGTAAATATTAATAGGTTCAACAGTTCTGGGAAAAAAGTCAACAGAGGACCCTTTGCTTTTTTCCATCAAAACCACTGTGCTCCGAAACATTCCCCTAATGAGATTCAATTCAGCACAGATTCTAAAGACACTTCCGTATTTAGAAGTGTTAAATTTATTTGAATTCCAAAAGCCTTTAACCCAAGTTTGTTTGCTTTCTTACAAGGCAAACCCAACAGCTACCAATTTAAGGACAACATATGGATCTCTCAGACCTGCCTGATAGATGTGGTGTGCTCTAGTCAAGAATTTCCAAATAATGAGACAATGGACACAAATCCACCCAACTCTGTGTAGGACAGAATGAAGAGTGCAGTCCACTTTCCCACAACTGGGGGGAACTGAATATGCGCAAGCAGCTCCTATGGTGATTAGTTAGAAAATGTAATCTCTCTGAGGAGAATTCTCATCCATCACAAATATTTGTCTGTGGGACTGGTATTCATACATTTCCACTTCCCTGGTTTAATTTCAATCTTAGATGGGCAAACAATTACATGTTTCACAACACATCCTTTCCTGTCAACCTTTTGGATGATTCGCTTCTTACAGTTGGACACAACCAAAGCCAATGCATGCTACATTTGGGGTTTCCATGGTCACTCTCTTGAGATTAGCCATCCTCTTCCACTGCCCCCAGAAAGGTTTTTGTTTTTCTTCTTCTTCTTTGTTATTTTCCAGTAATTATCATGAGACCATTTTGTAGGTAAGATACGAAAGAAAAACCTACAATTATAAATATGCTCATTAATACTGAGGAAGCCACCTGGTCAGGTACTGCCATTTAGCAATTGAAAAGGAGGTTGGGACTCGGGGACATCTGACATTTTGCCTCAGCACACCTCTCTGGCCAGTGATAATTAACCTGAAGGTAAAGAACCAGTCTTTTTCTTAATACAACAAGGTACCTCTTTCAAAGTTGGGGCTCTTCCTGTTTTAATAATCAAAAGGAAAGACCTTTGGTACTTAATATTTAAACAAAATGTTTAATATTTACACAGTAAAGTTCTTCTTCTGATATTAAACCAGCATTAAGGCAGGGATGGAAATTGGTTTATAATCTCTGACACTAGGCCCAGAGCCTTGTAGTGTAGTAAACAATGTCACTCTTCAGATGGGCACCACCTGCAATGGGTTCAGAAATGTCAACTGTAATTAAACATTTTATTTCAAGGATAATTCATAGGTTATGTGCATGAAGGCTGCTTTCCGCCATGAGAAATTTCAAAGAACTGGGCTGTGTAAATAAGAAGCAGGTTTTTCTTATTATTATTGCATGTTTTTCAAAAACCACTTGCAAAAAGCCTGAGACCTAATTAATATTACTCTTAAACATATGCTTCCAATTTTGCAAAGATTTTTAAAATCAATTTCATGAATCTTGACTGGTAATGATACATCTCTACGTTACCAGTTACTCCCTTGCGCTGTAAGTAAGAATACTGTCTTGGGGAAAAGATGTAGTATGTGGGCATTGGGTCTCATGAACCCTAAAAGTTTTATTTAAAGCTTTAGTTGTTTTAACATAGCTTCAGTTGAAGTCTGAAGAATATGATTTTGGAAGAGATAAGTCACTCAAAGGTATGGGGGCCAACTAGGACCTCCAATATTGCTTCAGACCATAATGAGAATTTAGGTTGGTACTATTTAACTGAGAAATATGTGTATATTTATATCTGTGGATGTATGTAGGAAGAGGGGGAAGTGATTCTCCATTCTTTCCACAGCAATTCAAATTCATTTTTTTGTAGCAACTTGTCAAAATCTTACATAATGTCATACAGAATTATTATACACTTCCAAAGCCCTCTACACTAAAATTTTACATCATTTTTTTTCTCAAAACAGAGACTAAGAGGAAAGACCATAAGAATAAATGTCCTTAAAGTCATGAGGCAAAACCTGGATAAAAGTGACAAAGTGTTTTTGCATGTAACACAGTCTATCATAAATATTACTCCTTTCTAGTTAATACAGCAAAGAAAAGAATGGGCTACTTCTTACTTTCTTTCTGTGAGCTTTCTGCATTACTGCATAATCCTTCCCACCCCAGCCTCCTCAGTCATAGGAACTGAACCCAGGACCTTTGCACTGAGTTACAACTTTAGTCCTTTCTTTAAAAACATTTTTTGAGGCAGGCTTTCCTAAGTTTCTAAATAGACTTGAACTTTTGGTCAGCTTGACTCTGCTTCTCAAAGTACTACAATTACAGGTTTACACTACCACCCCTATCATGGCAAATATTTTGTGATGACTTTACCTATTACAGAGAAGCCTTGTGAACATGAACAGGCTTAAACACTGGGTGAAGAGGTTTAATGAGGAATGCATAGGCTGCTTCTCATAGGTGCACATCTTGGGGAGAAACACTCACAGAAGCAACATTCTGCCACACACAAAACATTAATTTTTGTTCTTGGAGAAAATTGGTGATTAGTTGCAAAATGCAACCACCATGAATTCTATGTTGTTGTTCCAATATGAATGTAATATGAACATAAACAAACTGATTATACTGTTTATAATAATCTTTTATTTTAGAAATATTACTACAAAATATGTGAAAACATGGGAAAAGGAAATGACACATTAAGAGAAATGCTATAAAGATACACATATAAATTAAATTCCTTAAAATTCTATGCAGAAAATATGACAATAATGAATTAGGATAGTAGAGCTATGGAAAATACATTTTCAAATTTATGTAATGTGATTATGTGATTCTAATTATTAAATTCTATGGCCAGTAAGAAGACAGTCACCTTGTGGAATTTAAAAGTTTGAAGTATAGTTGTTTGTTGAACCAGAGTAACAAGGTGGCTATAAAAGCTGGATCAAAGAAAATTTGAATTTCTTTGTCTCTATAGCTCACATTTAACATACAGAAAATGGCCCAAGAGGACTGTTGGCAAATTTAGAGCAAGAAGAACACAATATTGGAATAGTTGCTTGGTCGGAGACTGGAACTTCCATCCAACTCATTTCAGATACTAAATAGATATTTCCTTTCTCTTCCTGTTAAAACGCTGCCATGGTTGTAAGATAGAAGAAATGCAAAGGTTCTTCCAGTCTATCCATCTCCTATCTTGGCTAGGAACTAGGAAAGTCCATGTGGCTATCATGAAATAGGCATACAACATACACAATGTACTCTGGTTGCATAAACCCCTGCTAAGTCAGACCATTCATAAGAGTTAAACTTACAAGGTGTTTTTTAACTCAGAAAGGAAAAAAAGAGTGTGTAAGACCACAAATGTAAATCGCAGAATTCATAAAATGGCACAAATATCAACTTGATCATTCATCAGCAAGTGAGAAACATATATACAGGCAAAAAGATACATTCATCTTGTATAGTCAATTACAATTTTATGCAACTTAACGAAAAAAGTGTTATGTTTTCCCTTTTAGCTTTACATGATTAACCCCCCCCCCAAAAAAAAAAACCGAAACAAAACAAAAACAAAAAGATTTATTTCAGTGAAGTTGCCTTGGTGACAATGCCAGCACCTGGAACAGATGGGACAAACCCTGTAAGCCAAACTTCCAATTTTAGCAGTGGAGAGGTACGGGGTTCCAGGTGGAGGTCTTTGGTACACTCAGGTGAAGGACATGGCGGGCATGAAAAATAATAAGAAAGAAAAAGATTCTTCCCTAGAGCCTTTTCCATTACCTGCTGAGATGGGAAAGGCGCAGGAGGATGAATCCTAACATTCCATACCTGATCAAATCACAGGAATTCATTTAGAACAAATGCAATATTAAAAGCTCTTTCTTTGCCACAAAATTAATTGATTAACTTTTCCCTCTACAAATATATTACTAAAACTTTCTCACTGCAAAAACTCTCCAAGCAAAATTAATGGTTTTGTTTTGAAAATTAATTTAGATGGTAAAAAATTATATTTTCCACCAAGATCTCAGCTACTCAGATTAAATATTAACCAAAAGCTGTCTTCTGCTTAAATAGAATTTAGCCTTTGAAGTGTTTTTATTAATCTCCTCTGATGTAGGTGCTTGAAATTCTATGAGCGTGCTGCTGCCACCCGTTCTGTGCATCACTTACTGTAATTTATTTTCAGAACATAATTCTATTTATAAATGAAAATCCTATTAAAAGAAGACAAGAAAAATTAGTCCTAGACTTTGCATTGGTAGAGTAGAAACAAAATGAGCGGCCTAACCTGAAGTGACATTTACAAATTACCTGTTAATTTAAACCGGGTTGAGGGATGACAGAGTTTAGTCAGACTGACAGGAAGTACCGCAGGAATGACAGTTGAGTCTGGAGTGGTCATAAAGTTCTCGCTGCTGCCACATTTATCTGTGTTCCTCCACTACCCCACCACCTCCCCCAACGCTTTCTGCCTAGTAAATAATATATTTGTAAAAATATTTACATTTTTGGCAGACCAGTGAGGAAAGGTTATACACAGCCAGAGGCTTTCCTCCTTTGTTCGAAGGGAGGAAGTCACTTATTATAGGACCTCAAGTCTGCACCTTATACAGCAATTAACCACTAAGAAGAATGTATGCAGAGTGTTAATTATTGAATCTGACATAGTGATTTGATTTGAAACTGTCTAATTGCTGTTTATCAATAAAATTCTGGAAAAAAAATGGCTTCTGGCCTTAGTCATGTGAGTGCCCACCCTCCAACTATGTAAGCTCAAATATCAGCTGTTTCCTTCTTGGGTGTCTTCAATTAAGCATGAGGGCCCGCTGGGCCACCCACAGCTGAGTGCCTATATTGGGCCTATAGACCTGCAGTCCTCTCAACCTGCTCCCAGACATTTTTGTTTTTGAAAAAGAGCTGGTGATTCTTTTACTTTTCTACTAGATTTTTGAAATATAACATCTCAAAATGCCTTGTAAATACAATCTTAAAACAATAATTTTTAGAAGGTCATTTAAGAGAGAAGGAGAATTACTTTAGACTTGGGTTTAGTTCAATTTAAATTACTGTCAGCCAGAATAAATATCTGAACATATTAGGCACATCTGAATAATTAGAACTTATTTTCTGACCATGTTCAATTCACAAGGATGTGTGCTTTTCTGTCAAGTGAAGCATGTTCCCAGTAGCAATAACAAGAGTAACGCTTGTCCACAGAGTACGTGCACACACGTGTACAAAGCACACACAGCCACAGTCATCTTCTTATCTTAACCTCTTCTTCTCATCTTAGAAAACAAAAATCATTTTTATTTTTTGAGTAGGATACAATTTTGACCTTCATAAATTAATGACAATCAATACATTTAAATAAAATATAAATAAACATTAAAGAATAGTAATATGAAGATACAAATAAGGCCATCCTTGCATTCTTAAATTAGTAACAATAAGATATCCTGGCAGTTCATTTGTCTTCATCCTCATTAAAGTTCTTGTCCTATTTTAACTTCTTTCAATGTGTTTCTCTATTGCAGATCGCAACAGATTTCAAGGGAATTTTGCACGTTTGCTTGTCTTCTCATTCTGAAATTCTACTGACTGTGTAGGGGTAATTCTATTAAAAAAAAAAAAAAGTAGCTGCTGTGAAAGTAGCCTGATTCTCAGAATCCTCACAGGATTTTCAATAGCTATTTCAGTCTGGATCATCATTGGCCACTTCTCTGAATCATTGCATTTTTAACATTTGTGGAGAAGGTGATTGTAAGACTCAATGAACCATTAGTGATGGTTTTAGAACAGAAATGTTACCGAAGTAAGAAAGTATTTTACCTTGCAATTTTCATCCAATATTTCAGATTTCGTATCGTGAGCTATCTAGAAATAACATATAATTTAGCTACTCAACACTGGCTCAACCAGAAAAATCACAGACATAGCTCACATTTCCCTATAGGAATCCAGTTTTTGTTTGTTTGTACTTTTTAGACAAGGTCTCATGACTGTGGTTCAAGCTGACTTTGAACTCACTATGTTGACCCAGCTGACCTTGAACTCATGGTGACCCTTGGCAGTGCTGGGATTGCAGAAGTTTGCACCAGTTAAGCACCATGTTTGAACTGAAGAAAATGTCTAATGGAGTGGAAAAGTTTGGCACTTGGGGTTTTGGTGAAGATGCTGTGTTGGAAAACAAATCCTAATCCTGAACAGTGCCTTAACTCAGCTTGCTGAGAACCTGTCCCATTTTTAAATTCTCTTCTTGCAACTCCTATTGTGCTTATTATCATGTCTTTAAAATTTAAGAAAATTTTAAAATAAAATTCGGAAAGTTATAACCAAGAGAAATTTTTTAACTTTTCCTCCACCACCCCAAAAGTGCCCTAGGAGAATTTCTTCCAACACCATTTACTGTAGAAAAGAAAATCAAAAGCTTCCTTGCCCTGGATGACATGTAAAGAAGCATTTTGTACTAAATGTTACTTTTGAGTTTTTCTTCAATCTGGGTTTAGAGATAAATTATAAATTATCTGTGTCTTAGACTCTTCTGTCACATTGCTGTCAAGCAGCATATGCCTCTTTGGACAATCCTGGTTATTTCTACAAGATTTATGAAATGTTACTTTCCTCTAAGATTGATATCCACGTCCTTATTCAGTGTATCAAGGGCATATGATAATGATAGCGATCAATGTTATTTTAACACTGCATAAAGGCCAAGGCGTCAAGGCCATCACTTCATTAGACAACGGGACTATTGATTATTAACTAGAGACTGGTTAAAATCGAAATACCTGTACTATCTCCCCATGCCAAAAAATTATCGGTAGGTGAACAGATTACATAATCTGTCAACCACTGTGAAACTCTCTCATGACTAGACAGAGAGGGTACAAGGAACATTTCAAAGGACATTTCAGAATGAGAAATTTCTCCTTTACACCCCCTGACCCTCTGCTCTTCTCCCTCCCAAAGCTGAAATCCTTTTAGACTTCCAACACTGCCGAAGACTGACCTTAGGATACAAATGCTCGTTAGACACTGAAGGGAAAGAGATGAGAAAACTATTAAGATGAGGGTGAGAGTAGAAGGGAGAGGAAAAGGAAGGACGAGGTCACAAGTGTGAAGGAAGACAACTGAGGACTACTACTTTTGTCTGTTTTTAATTCTATTCTCTAAAAAACTTCTACATATTTTCGACTTTTCACAGCACTAAAGAAAACTACACCATTCTCCCTTCCTACCAAGACCTATATTATGTCTAGCTGGCTCCAATCATTTTCACATGCAAATTTATCAGATACCCATTCTCTTTGCCCTGAGCTATATGCTATGAAATTCGTACACTCTTCATGCAGGTGCTAAAGAGGCCTCCGTATCCCAGAGTTGTATATTTGGATTCTGAAGCAATTTCCCCACCATGTCAGCTTTAATTGGACCATGTTTCCTAATCAACATAAATTCCCCTCTGACCAGCGTTCTATGTGAATATACTTAGAAAAAAAAGAAGAAGTAGGTTAAAAGGAGGGCATTTGAAAAAAACAAAAAACAAAAAAGTTAAGCTTCTCAAAAACAGTGATTTGAACACTTGCTAATGGAACTCTAAGAACTCATCCTAAGTAAAGCAAATGCCATGAGGCATGTGGAAAACTTATTAGTGAAGACCAAAGCAGACATTTATTGCCCAGAGGTAGAAAGTCCACTAATCTTCCTGTTAAACCTCTGTTTTCATTTCCTCCTCAACAAAGCTCACCATGGACCAAATTCATCACCTGTCGTAAGCCTCCAACTGCTAGTGAAATCAAAGAAGTCTAGGGAACAGCGAATGGAGTCTCATGGGAATTTATTTCCCCCATTCCTCTCTGCATTCCCGAAGATCACTCTGGGTTCTGGAAATGTCAGGGCTGTGGCCTGTTGTAATATTCACACAAGTTTTGCTTTTCAGAAGTATCTTTAGAAACCTCATTGTGAAGCCTTTTACCACAGTTTTTGAGGAAGAAAAATGAGATCTACTTCAGTGAATTATGGAGCACATGGAAGATAGTCTATGGCTACTTGTAATAGGAAGGTGTGTTAGAGACCTGTGATATTACAGAACTAAGTTTCTGGCCCAAAATTCTTGATGATGCTAAGCTAAAAGACAGAGCCCATTTTGTTAAGTGAGAGACTCTGAAGTGGAAAACCTTAAAAGAGACCAATAAGTTCAGAAAAATTTGAGCAACAGATTAAATAACAGTGTTACATTATAACTCAAAGGATAAAATAAATATTTGACTCCTACATATGAATCCATATTGCTATGAATGAAGAAAAAACAAATAATGAGAGGAGAGAACTTTTCCTCGTAGATTTTCAGTAATTCAGAGAGATACCCCTCTAGGCAAAGGTTCTCGCTGCTACCACACTTACCACACTCTTTGCTTACAAAAATGAACTGGATTTCAAGATTAATGCCATCAGAGGATGATGGTCTTGTGGATGACATGTACAAAACCTGTGAAAAGACAGAAGCCCTGTGGTAATTTTACCTCAAACATGTAACTCTAGCCTGTTCAGGAGGGGAAATAAAAGGAGACAAAATTATGGAATTTTCAAAGAACTGACAAGTACTCCTCAAACCTGTCAAGGTCTGAGAGGGAAGAAGGGCTGAGAGACTGTCACTGAGCACAAAGCTCCAAGGAGACGTGGTGTTGAGTGCAGTGCCGTGTCCTGGATGCAGTCTTACGATGGAAGAGTGACATGGGCTTTTCTACTCATTTTAGCCTAATCTAAATAAAGTGTGGAATCTAATTAATGGCAATGCATCCCAGTTAGCTTCTTACCTCTGACATATGAAGTACAGGAATGTGGTGTACGTATCAGCTGCAGCTAGATGAGGAAGGTACAAGA
>NDGN011318122.1:0-10401 GCA_002564285.1 Tympanoctomys barrerae | reverse complement strand
TTGCCTGGCAAGCGCAAGGGCCTGAGTTCAATCCCCAGTTCCACAAAAAAGAAATCAACCAGACCAGACAGGTCAATCTGAAGACAGAAATCGGTCTAGGAGTGGCACACTGTTGGTACCAGGATCCCCTGCGGCATGCTGACTTGCTGCCATGATGACCCAGCGGACCGCTGCATGGCGCAGACCTATCAGTAGACAGTTCTGAATTAGCCCAGTACAGTACAACGTCACATGAAAATCTGCTTTTGCATCTTTAGGAAGAGATGAAAAGTGAGTCACTGGTTGACTCGGATACCAATGATGACTTGGTTCATGTAAGCCAAAGAAGACAGCAAGATATGACAGAAAAATACAGAATGAAGACCTTGGTTCAGATGAGAAAGAAAACAATAATGTAAATAAACATTTGACTAGCCAGAATGCTACAAAATGATCATGCACCCGACATTAGAACTAGGTCAGAAAATGTTATTAGGTTCTTGCCAGGGGTGAAACCTACTGGATGGAATGCCAATGCTGCAACTTGATGCTGGGAATTATTTGTAACAGATGATATACTACGAGATGTTTTAATATACACTAATAATGAAATGCAAGAAAACATGCTATATGTATCAATACTAATACTCAAAAACATACTTATCATGACCTCACTACCTGAACTAAAAGCCTTAATAGCGGGACTATATCATTCTAATTGTCAGACTCTAAAGGATTCACAGAGAAGCAACTGATGTGGTGTGGTATTGACTGACTCATTTGCGAAAGCCCTGTGAAGCAATTCATACACCGTCCGAATATGGATACACAACTTATTTCATGGTAGTTGTAGGCTTTGGCAATCTGTGCCAAATAAACCTCCCAGATATGAAGAAAAATATATACCTTGGCAGATGCAAAAACATATTTTCCCCAGAATTTAGACATTTATTCTGGAACTCAGTCACCAGATCTTTCTTCATGCAGTAATAAACTGGTTAGATTTGTTACACCATTTATTTACTTACTTATTTTTATGTATTTAGTACCACAGATCTGACTCATATTGATCCTGTTTTTCAGCCTCCCAAGAGCTGGGATTATAGGCACACGCCACCATGCCCAGTCTCAATTGCTGTCTCAGTGCGCCCTGGGGGCAGGGATGGCATGGCAGGCCAGGGATCGAATGCTGGCTCCTGCGCCTGCCTAAATAGGTGCTTTAATCCATTAAACTATGGCTGGCCCTACATCTATTTTTTATGGCCCTCCGCTATCCCACGGCCATGGGCCTCAACAAGGGCCACACGGTGACTAACAATGTAAGCAAAGAGAGGCACAGCCGTCCTTGGGGACGCCTTACCAAACACACCAAGTTCCTGCAGGACACAATCCGGGAAGTGTGCAGCATCGCCCCTTATGAGCGGCCAGTGCGCCATGGAGCTGCTCAAGGTCTCCCAAGACAAATGTGCTCTCAAGTTCATCAAGAAAAGGGTGGGGATGCATACCCGTGCCAAGAGGAAGCATGAGGAGCCGAGCAAAGTGCTGGCCGCCATGAGGAAGGCAGCTACCAAGAATGACTGAGCCCCTCTGGAATACAAAGCTTTGCAATAAATTAAAAAAAAAAAAAAAAAAAAGTAAATTATTGAATATGGCTGTTTCAAAAAAAAAACAAAACAAAAAACCCTCAAGTTCAAAAATAGCTAGCAGATCACATTTGTTCCATGAGGCTTAGTTTACTGTCCCATTTCAAGTAACTATAAAAAGTAAAAGTGAAAAATGTAGCTGTTACCAGATTTCCTTTGCCGCCGGCTCAACAGGTCTGTAACTGCTTTTCGGAACTTTCTTGCTTCTTCTTCATTGGCAAAATTAAGAGCAACTTGACAAGTCTGCAACGTTTTCATTAGGGAGAGAAAACAAATGCAAGAAATTAGCTTTATCTAACAAAAATGATAAAAATAATCTAGGACAGCAGACAAATGACAAACTGAAGACTTCATCTTTCAAACAAAACAGTAAACTGAATTAGATATTTCAACGGGGCTTTATAAATAATCTGGATTAGAAAAGGAAACCAATGGAAAATTTCAACATGGCAATAAAAGAAAATATGACTTACATCTCCAGCAAAAGTATGAAAATATCCTCTAGGACTATTATACACAAAATTATTGTATAGTTCTTGTTCCCACAAAAGCTTCCCATCCTAGAAAAAAGGAAAAATTCAAATGAGTTATAAAAGGATAAAACTCTCCAAGAATGAAAGCATATTAATATAGTTATCTATGTTAACTTTTCTATGTTATGACATGTAATATGTAGCTAATATCACATGATTTAATAACAAACCACTAAATACTGGGCAACACTTTCTTTCATGAAACTTACATACTAAGTTAGTTTAGTTCTGTAAGCTAATATAATGGGCCAATTCTGAATACAGTCACTCAAATTACCATACAAATATCATTGTCACACTGAAGAAATACATTTTCAACTCATAGTTCTACCAGTCAAAGATGGTGTACCATCAAATATTACAGAATATTTTATATTCTTTTTCTCAATTTTACAATGTGGAAGGGTCAAATGTACCTTCACTGTACTGCTCACTAACAATCTGAAAATTCTTAGCTTTTGCAGAATGGCCTCTTCATTAAATACTGGTACAAGTAATAGCAATCAGGTTACAAAGACAGATGATTAAAATACACAGAGATTAATTTAGAGATAAGTATTCCTATATTTAAAGCCACAGTATAAGAAATATATTTAACCTTCATAGGAAAGGCAGCTAACTATGCAACGTTCTGTACTGATTATCTTCAAATGGAAATATGTGGTTAGAGAAACTAGTAACTTTCCTATTTGTAATAAAAGGTTCTAATCATATCACAATTTAAAATATGAAGCATATATTGTAGACATATTACGATCAATATAATAGAATTCCTTTAAGCCTCAGTGAAGTTGTATTTTATTCTATACATAGCAATGAAGAATGTATCAAAAAACTTAGGACACTGATGGTGAACCTTTTAGAGCTTTTGGTGATATACAAAGCCCACTGGGGCATCTTTGCCACCAACAACTTAGGGGTCTATTTCAACCTCTGGATGTGCTGTCATTTCTCATAATCACTGCCACTGCTAGTAACAACAGGGCAGCTGCATCACTCATGGGAACTGGGGTTTGTGGAAATAGATTTTAACAAGCACCAATTTACACAGCACAGTAACTAAAACTTCATTTAATTTTTAGAAGCCGCAAACCAGAGATATAAATGATCTAGCTGATCTTATTAGTGCACAGCTGAATGTCAGTTTTAATTTTCTATAATTAAATCCCATTCTACTACTGCCGCATGTAACTTAACTATGGAGACTTGTCAACAAAGAGATTTAAAAAAGATACAATGGAATCCTCACCTTAGCAAAATGAAAATTACTTCTATGGTAACTGTAAGAGATAAATACCTGGTAAATGGTATCCAATGTAAGACAATGTGGATTTATAATTAAAACTGAGGAATATAAAGCTATAAAAATCTCAATAGCCTTATGATAAAAAGCCCCACAAGGAAAATGGGTAGAAAATACTATATATATATATATATATATATATATATATATATAGTTATAAACTTGGCCTAAATAATACCATATACAAAATTAAGTCTTTTATTGTTCTCTGAAATGACTATGTATGTTAACCAAGATGGAATAAAAGAATACCACTGGGGGGGAGGGAGTGTAAGGAAAGTTTGGAACCAAAAGGATTTTTTAAAAAATTCTTTAATTCATGGTGGCAGTGAAGAGATACAACAAATAGGTACAGTAGTTTCCCATTCTCCATGAGACACATTGCAATATAGTCCATGGGTGCCTGAAACCTTGGGTAGTATCTAAGACCAAAGATACCTTTTCGTATTTTTCCTATACATATACACTTAAGGTTAATTTATGAAGTAGGACAGTTCTTCATAAATTGCACAGTAAGAAAGTAACAACAGCAATAAAATAGAACAACTCTACTATAATAGAATTTATGAATTATTTTAGTAATTTTCCATTTAAAACTTGGGACTGTGACTAGTTAAGTAACTGAAACTTGGGACTGTGACTAGTTAAGTAACCCCCCATTACTAAAAGCAAAACCATAGATAAGTATAAATTCCTATACTCAATTTTAGCTTAGGATATGCTCCCATTTGCTCCCAATATCCACATTTCAGTACCTAAAACCAAGCTTTACTTTCCCGATATCATTTTAAGTGCAATTTAAGTATTAAATATAGGGTAAATAAATGTATATTAGTTTTTAAAATGTATTTGGTACAGGGTCTCGTTACGCAGTTCAGAGTCATAGTGATCCCTCTGTTTTCAGCCTCCCCATGGCCAGCCCAGCCTGCCCACGGGTGGTGCCAGTGGGCACGTGGTGCTGGGATAAATCCCAGTCCCTGCCTAAGCAGATGCTTAATCCACTGAGTTATCTCACTGGGAGCAGAAATACAGTCTGAAGTAAAAGCAAGATAAAACTCACCTTAATGTCAAATATTCTTAAAAAATAAGATCTCTGTGGATTGTCCTTAACAAGACAAGCAACACCACTGCACTTCTTTGACCACATACAGTTCCGGTCTGCTGCATATAACTGTACAACTGCGGAAGACATAGTCTGCAAAACATAAAATTTATAGCTGTTAAGTTTCAAAGTAACACTTAGATGACAACAACCCCTGTTGATATTTTAACCACAACTTTATGGGACAGCAAACCAGGATCACCCAACTAAGTTTCTCCTAAATTGTTAGTTCTCAGAAATAAGGAAATAATAATATACATTTATTCTTATTTCAAACCACTGCTTTTCAAAATAATAAATATAATCATGTAGCAAATTATTAAAAATTAACATTTCCTTAAAAATGTGTCTGTGTGTCAGGAAATGTGTCAACATTTGTAAATATAACATTACAACTTCAGTTTGCACCTGAGAAACCTAATACCTAATGATAGTAATCTGCCCAGTATCACAGTAAATGGTAAGCAATGAGAAATTCCAGTCCAAGCAACACATGACTTCAGATCCTATCTTCTTACTTTTTGTATTATCTATATCCAATAAAGTGAACATTTGTTATGGTTCAGTTCTGAAAGACTAAAGTGTGTCCAGAGGTGGGACTTTCAGAAAGTATTTGTACCACAGTGTGTGTGTGCACAATACTACCATCACCAATTAATTTACTGAGTTCCTGACTGAATGTAATGTTAGGAGGTGGGAGGAGCGGGTGGGTCACTGTGGTGGGCCTTCAGAAAGTGTCTTTCTTCCTCCAGCTCTTCCCTCTCTCTCTCTCTGCTTCCTGCTGCCATTAATGAGCAGACTTGTTCCACTAGGTCCTTCCTTCCATGATGCTCCTGATTTATCAACCATTTCCTCCTTTAAATTGGGTATGTCAGCTATTTTGGTCTTAGCAACAAGAAGGCTGATCAATACACTTCTGCAATGAATTAGTTACACTCTTTAAAGTGCAAGAAGTAATCAAACTTGAAAGCAAAATTTGTAGTTTCTAATTACTTTTGTAGCACCTAATTATGGTGCTAGGCATTTCAAATGTATTATCTTTCAGAAGACAGATTAAAATATATTTTTAAACAATTATAAAACTGAGGGAAAAAACTATTTTAAATTATTTGTACAAATGCCCAAATGATTTAAAAGTGAGCATATGAAAATAATTTGAGTGACTATTACCTTTATTTCTCTAAAAATAGCACCTTGCAAATGCACAGGAGAGAGGCTAACTCATTACAAGCAAAGGATATTCTGGCATAAGGTTTTCTAGGATAGCTTGTGGCCACTTAGAACAAACATCATGAAACAATGGAAACTCCCATTTTATTCTAAATTAAGTTTCTTCTATGATATAATCTAGAATGTAACTATTTAAACTGTTTCTGTGAAAGTGTACACAATTTCTTGATAGGGCTCCTACAGTCTCTGTAAACAATAATCACTTTTAAAGGCCAACAATATTCCTCAACTAAAAATTAAGGAAATAGTTTAGATAAACTTAAAAAGTGACTTTAAATAAAAAGATGAAAATATTTACTATGAATGCATTAATTGTGTTTTTTTTTTAAAGGAGTAATTTAAATAACTATATAAGGTAATATATTATGGTACCCTACTTCAATAAAATCTGGGCATTGTGATAAACTATATTAAAACCTGGAGGTAACATTTTAAGTTTACTTAACTATGTATGGGGACTGTCCTCCTTTGCTAAGAGGATTCCTTTGAATTATATTCACAAATGTTGTATAATACTAAAATCAGAAATGTAAGTTCAGCATACCACTAGGGATCAAAAGATCATAAAGACTTTCTCAGATAACAAAGAATAATGTTGCATTTGTAATTTTTTTACAAACCAAATACATCTTTGAATTTTACACCCAATCATGAACAGGACACAAAGCAGAAAGAAAACTTAAGGACCCAGGTTTGATCCCCAGTACCACAGCCGCGCCAGCCCTGCCCTGGGCACACTGAGCCAGCCAGGACCAGGTGTGGTGGTGCACACCTGTAATGCCAGTGCTGGGGAGGCTGAAAACAGGAGGATCACTATGAGTCCGAGCTGCATAGTGAGACCCTGTACCAAACACAAAAAATAAATAAATAAATAAATAAATAAATAAAATCAGATTGAAGAAAGTGGGTATACCTCTGGCTGTTCCAGAGTGCTTTTCTGTCACGTGCTCAGTTGCAAGATGGTATCCCACAGAACTCCTACCTCTAAGCCTGTAGCACCGAAAACTTCAGGGGAAAATGAATTTTGCATGTAATTAGCTAAAGGAATCAAATACCATTTTCAAGAACTAAAACACTAGATGAGAAAATCTGTGTTCTAATAAAAATTCATACAAATGACTGTGCTTTTTTAGTACATAGTTCTCACAATGTATTCCTTTCTGAAAAGAAAAGCTTGGTAAAAAACTAGATGCCAAGACAAAGATCTAAAAATCTCCTACTTTTACTTTTAAACCAGAAATCAACAAGTAACAATGTAGGAAAGAAATGTGTTACATATAGACTGAAATTTTATCATGAAAGTACCTTCCTAAAAGGTCAAAAATTAACATTAAAAATCATCTGGATATAGAGAATGCAAAGGAACAAAAACTAAAAATCTACATTTAAACATTTACATAAATTTTAAAAATTGCTTTAAAACATCTGTTTAAGAAATAAAGACTCTCAACTATTTTATGGTGTTTTCACATAGACATGGTTTGGTATTCATTATAAACCTCATCCTGAAGCTAAAAGAAAATCCAATTATTCGTGATTTTTAGTTACAAGTTTTTAAAAATTTGCTACAATATTATTTTTCCTAAGTGTGTTTATTGTACTCCTTACCTTTATGTGGTAAAGTCTGAAAATGACATCAGATGCTTTGCCTTTTCTGATTAATTCAGAAGTACAGTAAATGACAAGCAACTTGTATAAATTAACATTTAATATGTAAATGCCAGATAATACAAAAACATTAGCTATCCTGTAAACTCCAGAGTGACAGTATCTTAATTAAGTTTTTAAAAACATTCCTTCCATTCCTTTAAAGTAATTACAACCAATCAACTCTATAATTTCTTGTCTTTCATAATCAAGAAGATATGAAAAACAAGCTAAGAAGAAGTGCTTAGGAGGGGAAAACTTTTAACAGCCCAATGTTAAAATTAAAATCTGATAATTAAAAGGGGGATAAAAAGGTACTGTATTAACTTTTGTAGAAACAGAACCCATCACATCTTAAGCATTCCAGACAGTTCAGTACCAAGTAACTACAATAACATAGTCACATTCATGGTCAAGGACAGTAAGAGGAGGAAGTGAGCTCCCTCCCACTGCTTTTTGGCTGAGCACTTTAATCTCATCTGGGACTTTGCATTAACCCATTATTTTCCTGATTTTTTTTTTTTTTTTCAGAACTGGGGATTGAACTCAGGCCCTTGCGCTTGCCAGGGAAGCGCATAGCGCATATTCCACTGAGCCATCTCCCCGGCCCTATTTTCCTGATTTTTTGAGTTTGAAATGACTGCTTTTTCTTCATGTTTCTAGACCGTATATTTTTGTGTATTTGTGTTACTCTTGTGAGGCTACAATCTGACTCTAAAATTAATTTTTCTATATTAATTTCTTATCCATTAAAGAAATGCTAATTCTTTTAAGCATTAAGTTTTAAAATCTATGCTTCCATCTATATTTTGTCTCCAACTATACAAATGTTTCATTAACTGCATGTGCGGACTTTAATAAGAATAGTATAACACATAAAAGAATTTCCTTGATTTTATAATACATTCCCTAAAGTAATGTAGTGGCATTATGTCTGTAGCTTATTCTCAAGTTACTCAGAAAAAAATTGTATGTATTTTAGAGAGATCTAGAAACAAGATAACATGTTATAAATATGTAGCAAATCTGGACCTAAGATACAACAATTCTTATATGCTACTTGAAACTTTTCTGTAACTTGGAAATTATTTTAAAACAATTTTAAAAAACATATATGATTCATAAAAATGTGGGACTCTTCATTGTTTTTCTTAGTTTGGCAGTTCTGGGAAAATAGCTCTCTTACTGAGTCACTGTAACTATGTGCATTAGCCGTGCCACAACAACCCAAACCTGAGAAAGCGCGTATCTGCTACTTCCTCTAAAGGTTTCTACTCACACACCAACTCTGTCCAAAGGATCTCCATTCTAAGACTTAGCTCACAGACATCAAGTGCTTCAATAGTTCAAATTCTTTTCAGATTTTTGGGATAACCATGCTACAAAACACGTCAGAAGAATTTTAGAATAGAAAAATAGGTGTTCCTTTGATTACGGACAGAATCAGGTAATACTCAAAAAAGACTCACAAATTCTTGATAATTTTTTAAAATGAAGTGCCTGTAACAAATACTCAAGGAATACCATCTATAACAATATAATATTCAATATTGTTAAAAGAAATATTTTAAAATAAATATTCAATAAATACCTAAAATCAAGTACCAAGTTTTATTACTGAATAAAACAAGTCTCTATGATGATACTGGCTTAGATTAAGAGTCAAACACTCCAACTTTTGTATGTATGCATGTATCTATATGTCTGCATATTGGGTTCCAAAATTAAAACTTCTCTGAGAAAAACATCTTAAGTTTTTTCATTCCATAAAATGTTAAAGGTGCTCATGACATATTCACATGAGTAATTCATTATTATCTTGAACGTGAAAGTTTAGTCTATATTAAGCAGGATAGAAGAACTAGAACTACATAGAAAGGAGACTAGAGAATCAAGAATCTAAAATTGTACTTTCAAGAAAAACTGTAGCCTCAAAGCAAGCTCTTTTCTTGCTTTGGGAGGCCACTCTAGCATGTGACCCTCTCCCTCCACCCTTGAAGAGAACTGTGTTAATCATCGAAAAGCTCTTGAAGGTAATCACCTGTGAACTGCTAGGCTCGTGACTCCTGCAAACTGTCCTTTCCTCTAGCCTAGAAAGCAGCTGACTTAACTTTAGTAACATGTAAATTCCCAGGCACTAAATTCTCTTCACCTGCAAAATGCCTTTTCCTCTGCAACGCCTCTTAACTTTACCCCCACAGACAGTTTGCACTGGTCCCGACAGACAGAAAATCACACATTTGAGATCACCTGTATTCAATGTGCCCTACCCTGGACTGCTTCGCATCCCATTTCTTTGAGCACTGGCACTCTACTCGCTGAGTGTGCTGTACACCCATCTTTAATAAACTCTTCTCTTGGCTCTTTTCCTGACATGTCCTTAAAATTCCTTTTCCATGACTGGAGTTTGCAAACCTCGTACTTATTTTAAAGGGCTACTTTAAGTTATTCATTTCAGCATTGGGGACCCTCAGACTCAGCCCATGACATGTATGGTATAAAAGAAGAATAAAAGCAAAGATATACAAAGGATCTGACTGAATTTCTGGAATTAATTTTGCAGTGATATAAAGTTCAATTTTCTAATTAAAAGTATGACAACACCTTAGTTTGCATCAATGTCAAAAACACAAAACACAAACTGGAATAAAAATGACAGACACAGTGGTCAACAACAACTCCTGAGTGGTCAGTATGGATAAAAACTAGGAAAAGCACAAAATTCACCTTAAAAAGGAGGGCTCATTAACTGGTATTTTTTATGGTAAGAAATGGTAACGAAACCAAAGGAAAGCAGTAGCAATTAAAAAGCACACAGCCAAGAACATTACACAGAAAATACTTAATTTTAAAACAAGGTAGAGAAACGGAAGAGACAACAGACTTCCAACAGTGAAGAAAAATGCAATGATCCTGAGAATCTTCAGAAGATTTTTTAATCTAGCAGTTAATTGGAAAGATTCT
>NDGN011318072.1:0-13515 GCA_002564285.1 Tympanoctomys barrerae | reverse complement strand
AAGCGCTTCCCTGGCAAGCACAAGGGCCTGAGTTCAATCCCCGGTTCCGCCAGAAAAAAAAAACCCAAAACAAATATTGTTTTTAGAAAAGCTAATAAAAGGAAAAAGCTACATGAACAAAAATTGAAGATTTCTTGAAAGCTAACAGTAACATTCAGTCATATGTCCAAACTTTCATAGCTATATCTGATAATCTGAGTGACAAATTTGATAAAAATGCATAATATATCAACCATTGTTAGTCAGATATTCTTGTTTTTAAAATCTGTAACATATGTATTGTTGTATAAGGGTAACTCTTTCTGTCTTTGTTTCTGATCTTTGTTCTTGATTTTTTTATTCTGCAAAATAAAATAAAATTATAATGAAAAATAAAATAAAGTAGTAGGAAAATGAAATTCCATGCCCATAGCATTTTATATGCCTTGCACATTTTGAAAAATGAAGATGAAATAAGGGCCTTAGGAATAAAACTGCTGAAAGAGTTTATAGCCAATAGACATAGACGACAAAACAATGTTAGAGGCAACTATTACAACAGAAATACAATTAAAATAGGAATAAATAAGGATCTATGAGTCATTATAACTGTATGACTGAATAGGTGTGAGCTGTTTTTTGTTACATAGCTGAGTCAAGAGGAATTTCTATTTCAGCTTTTATTTCTTGAGGAATCTCAAATTTTATGAGTTTAAAATTTTTTTCTAGTAAACATATAAGGAGATCATATGGTTATTTGTTTTACTGTACCTGGTTTATTTTATAATTTCATTTTAAAGTAACATTATTGAAGCACTGAAGGATAAACTTTACTGTGACATAACTTCACAAGAGTGAATAGATTTATTGAGTTGTAACATAAGACAGACCTGGAAGAAATTATTTGCAATATATGTATGTTATAAAGGAACTGTGTTCACAATATATAGCAAACTCGAAGAAATTAATAATAAGAAACAGCCAAATAAGAAATGCCCTAAATATTTCAATAGTAACTTTCTAATGTCAAAAAATAAATGATAATTAAACATAAAGTAAATACTTGATATCATCATTTATTAATTAAATTCAACTACACTTAAACAGCAATCAGGTATTAATATGGGCAAACTATAATGAATGAATACACAAATAAATAAATGATTAAAGACATGCACATTAAACCTTTTTTATTTTATGAAAAAAATAACAAAATCTCATTACAAAATAATCGGAGAATAACAATAGTTAATATCCTATATTTGTTATCTTCAATGTAATTACTCAGAGTACAAAGTAGGGAATAAAAATTGTCCAAACAATATTAGTGCAAACTTTTCTTTTAAACAGACTGAGAAACTAGCAGTATAAATATCCAGTATTTTATTTTTTGGATTTTTTTCTCCATTTTCCTTTTCTTGCTTTCCTCCTTCCCCAAATCTTATCTCTCTTTCCTTTTAAGCCATTTCTTCTTGTTGCACAATTTTGTACATTGTGCTTCCTATTTATTCTTTGGATTTCTCACACCAGGGAGACAATACAGGGCTTACACATGCGGTTTATTCCACTTAAGAGTATGGTCTGAAGTTGCATCCATTTATGTATACAAGTCTCAAGTTTATCCTTCTTTAAGGCTGGGTGGTGCTTCCTTGTATACAAATGCCACATTTATTTTATCTAGTCCTTGGTTTATAGGCAGTTAGGTTGTTTCCTAGATTTAGCTACTACAAATTGGGCTGCTATAAACATGGATATCTACATCATTGTGCTATCATATTTTTATTTCTTCTGGGCAAATATTCAGAAAGGCAATAGCTTGGTCAAATGGTATTTCAGTTCAAATTTTTTGGAGAATCTTATACTAATTTGCATAGTGATTATGCCAGTCTACACTCCCACCAACAGTGGAGAAGTGTTGTTTTGTTCTGTTTTGGTTTTCTCTATACCCCTGACAGCATTTGGTATTGGCTAATTTCTTGATGAAAGCCATTCCTTCTGGAGTGAGGTGCAATTAATCTAAGAGCCATTAATTAAGTTAAATTAAATTTAACATTACTTCCAGGAATGATTTTGGAAGTATTGTTTTCCTTTCAAGTTCATGAAAGAGTTTCAGCATTAGTGGTATTTTTTCTATCAATGTCTTGTAGAATTCAACTGTAAATCTATTAAGATGTGGGCTTATCTTTGTAAGTTTCTAATCACAATTTTTATTTCATTGAATGATATTGAGTTATTTAGAATTTTTATATCTTTTTATTCAACTTTGAAAATTCATATATGTCTTGGAGTCTGTCATTTCTTCTGTGTTTTCCATTTATTAGAGTACATGTTCTCTGAATACGTATTGATGGTCTTCTGAATCTCCACAGGGTCCACTGTGATTTCATGTTTTCCATTCTTAATTGCTTGAATTTGCATTTTTTTCATCACTTTCATAAAATTGGGTTGTGATTTATCAATTTTATGTAAGCCTTCAAGGAATCAACTCTTCAATTCATTGATTATTTGTACCATTTTCTCTGTTGATTGCATTCATTTCTGTTCTTATCTTTATAATTTCCTCTATGATAGAAGATTTGGGCTTGATTTGTTCTTATTTTTGTAGAAACGTGGTTCAACATGAGATGATTTGAGCTCATTCCATTTTCCTGGTGTGAGAATTCACTGTTCCAGGTTTCCCCCACAGCACTACTTTCATTCTGTCCCATAAGTTCCTGTATGTTGTATCATACGCTATCATTTAATTGTAAGAACTGTTTAATTTTTCTTTAATTTCCTTTGTGACCCACTGGATTTTCAGGAGGGTATGCTTTATTTTCAATGTATTTATATAGTATTCGTGATTTCTTTTGCTGTTGAGTTACAATTTCATTGCACTGTGGTCAATGAAATAATATGCTTTGGATGATTTCAATTCCTATGCACATACTTAAGCATATTTTATGGGCTAATATATGGTCTATTTTGAAGAAGTTTCCATGTGTTTCTGAGAAGAACATGTATGCTGATGATGTGGGGTTGACTGTCCTGTAGAAAGCTGAAAAGTCACTTTGTTCACAGGCTTAGTTTAATTCAGATATTTCTTTGTTTATTTTTTGTGTAGTAGATCTATCTAATTGTGAGAGTGGACTAATATTTCCCATCACAATTGTTAGTGTTAATTTGAATTTTTATGCCCGTCTATATTTGACTTATTTAGTTGGGTGCACTGGAAATCCGTGCACAAATATTTATGACTGTTATCCCTGATTCTTGGACTTGTCCCTTACCTTCTTTCTCTCTTTTCATCAGTCTTGGCTTGAAGTTTGTATTGTCTGCAAATAGAATAGTTACTCCTGCTTTTGTCTGGGCTATGTGATATGAAGCATTGTTTTCAACCCTTTGATCTTTACTGTATGAATTTCTTTTTTTAAACTTTAACTGTGTTTCTTGAGTGCAGCACCATGTTGGATCTTGCTTCTTGATCCATTCCACAAGTTTGTTCCTTTTCATTGGTGAGTTGAGACCATTTCTTTTGATGGTTATAACCAAAATATATTGGCTTATCTTTGTCATGATATTTTACTGTTTTGGATCACTGTCTTTTCCCTCTGTTTGGTTGCTTGCCCTGCCTGGTGGCTTCTTTCTGTTGGTATTCGTGTACTTGTGGTTTTTGTTTTCTCTTGCTGATACATTCTTCAGATCATTCTGGAGACTTTGTTTAGTGTTCATAAACTTTTTAAGTTATTCTTTTTCTTGGAAATATTGTTTTTCTCCATTTATTTGGAAAGATAATTTTGCAGGATACATGAATCTAGGTTGGAAGATATTTTCTTTTAGGAGTTGAGATATCTCACACTAAGCTCCTTGATTTGAGGGTTTGTGTTGAGGATTCTGCCATTATTCTGAGGTATGACAATCGTCAAGCTAAAATGAACGAATAAGTAAATGCACACTAAATCTTGTTGAATATGGTCAAGTGCCTAAAGTCATGCTATCCTAATAAGAATATAAAGTGATACAGACAGTTAAGAGAAAATCTTAGTGAGTTTTAAAATTTCAAATATATGTGCATTATATGATTCAGGTCATCCTGTCTTATATGGTTTTACAATAGATAAAATATTTTGTCCATGCAAAGACTTGTATGTCAGTGTTTATGGCAGCTTTATTTTTAGTAACTACAAATGTAAAAAATAGGGCTGGCACATAGCTTATTGGTCTAAGCACCTGCCTGTCAAGTTCAAGGACTCAGGTTCAATCCCCAGTACAGGCTGTGCAAGCCCTTCGGTGAGCCAGCCACCAAAACTGGGTACGGTGGCACACATCTGTAATCCCCACTTTGGGGAGGCTGAGACAGGAGGATCACTATGAGTCTGAACTGCATAGTAAGACCCTGAACCAAATAAATAAATAAAATATTTTTTTAAAAATTCCTTAAAAGCTGAAAAATATAAATTCAAACAAAAAATAAAAAAATAAATTTAAACAATAGGTATTCAATCTTAAGAGAAAAAAACAATGAAATATAAACATCACAATTTCTGATTTCCAAGTATATCACAGAGCTTTAGAAAATAAAAAAACATAACATTGACATAAAAACACATATTGAGACCATCTACAAAAATGAATCTCCAAAATAGACCTATAGCAGGGACAACTGGCCCTCAAATGATATTTAAAGATATAGAACACAAAAAGAATCATCTCTTTTGATGAAACTTAGGTAAACTGCATGAATATATAGAGAAGACTGATTTATATTTTTATCTTATTCCATCCTCAAAAATTATCAAAAATGAATTACATCTTTAAATGCAAGGCCAGAAAGTTCTAACCTTACCCACACAAATCACAGAGGAAAAACTTCACTAGGTTCACGTAGACAATGATTTTTTTGATGAGGGTAACAAAAAAACTGTCATAAAATCTAAATAAACAAGTAAAGCAGATTGTACACAATGAACAATGGAGTAAAAGAACAACCAACCAAAAGAAGAAGATATTTACAAACTATGGATTTGAATAGATAAAATGATATATAGTTGATAAATAACTCATACAACTCAATTCAATAGGAATAGCAATAACTCAATTAAAAATAAGCAGGCTACCAAGATAGGTCAGTGGGCTAAGCACCTGCCTGACAAGCACGAGGTCCTGAATTTGATACCTGGTACTGTGTGACTTGTAGGCCCTAGAACACTGGTCACGCCATGCAGGCCACCAAAACTAGGTGTAGTGGTGCATACCTGTAATACCAGTGAGGGGGACACTGAGATGAGAAAATCATTGTGAGTCCAAAGTGTGCACCGAGACTCTGTACCAAATAAATAAATATCTAAAAGATTTTTTTAAACTTAAAAAAAATTAAAATAGGCAGATGACCTCAAAAAACATTTCTAAAAAGATATAAAATGTTGCCATTGTATAAAAAGATTTGCAACATTATTGATCATCAGAGATAAAAGAAAAATCTCAAAGAAAAATCACCGTATAGCCCTTAGAATGGCAATTGTATTGTTTTAAAAATAAAAGTAAGCATGGAAAGAAATAATAAATATTGTATATTGTTGCTGAGGGTATATAATAATTAATTTATCATAGGCTATCTTTGCTAAAAATAATCAAATATAATTGTTATTAAAATAAAAAATACCATATCCAATGATCAAGATAAACAGACCGGCAGACAGATAGATAGATAGGCAGATTGTTTTTAATGTATTTGATACAAGGTCTCACTACGCAGCTCGGACTTGCATTGATCATCCTGTTTTCAGCCTCCCCAGCTTGGATTACAGGTATGTGCCATGACACCCAGTATCCATGGCCAGCTCAGCACGCCTGGGGCAGATCTGGCATTGTACGTGGTTCTGGGGATTGAACTCTGATCCTGGTCCCTGCACTTGTCTAAGCAGGCACTTAGTCCGCTGAGCAATCTCCCCAGCTCCTACTTTTTTTAATAGATTATCTTCTTATATATTCTAAGTTAATCATTGCCAGTACTTCATGTTGTGGAAACTATTCAGTCTAGGATTTTTGAACTGCATTGCATAAGATTCAGGGACATCCAATCAGACTGGACCCATCACTACTTCCCTCCTGCTGCCTAGAAGGGCTACCTCCAGAAATTTACTTAAATATTTTTTAGGTTTTCCTTAAACATTTTAGTTTTTCCAGCTGTAAAAATAATTTAAAAACTCACTATTTTTTAGAATTCTAATTGCACTAAGGCTAACGCTATTGTCTTGGAACTAAAGGTATCTAAGCAAGTAGACTTATTTTAAGGTCAACGCCACTTCCATCTTTCCTGATGATACATGAAATTTGAAATGTACAAATCAATTGAAACCACATTTTGTAGTTTGGATTTAGAATGTTCCTCAAACTCTCATGCATTCATTGGCAGAGCTTCGGGAAGGGGATCGAATCCCGGCAACAGCGGACCCATCAGTAGACTAATTCACTGATTACTGCAGTACCTGAATGTGCTGCGAGGAGATCAGGTGCGTGGATGGAGGCCCAGCTGGCTACGGTTCGCGAACGGCGAGCATGCGCACCTGTCCCCAGCGGCCCCATTCCCTTCTTCTGCTCCTTGGATGGGTCTTCTCTGCTATATGCCCACACGGTGCTACCTTGCATTGCAAACGGCCAGTCACGAACTGCACTCTCTGAATTCATGAGCCACAGTAAACTTCTTTAAAGTTTTCAATCCTTTGGGCCAATAATACTAAAGTGACCAACAGACAATAATACAGTTTTAGCATACCATGTGTATAACTCCAAGTTTGTGAAATGATCAAACAAGGTACATGATGTTTTATTTATTTATTTATTTTTGGTGGAACCAGGGATTGAACTCCGGTCCTTGCGCTTGCCAGGGAAGCGCTTATTCCACTGAGCCATCTCTCCGGGCCCACATGATGTTTTAAAATAAAAGATAAAATGTACTGCATCGTAAATAATAAAGCACCAGGAGAGAAATTCACCTGACAGCCCAACTTGAATAAATTAGGGAGCATTGTAAACACAGAAGAATGGACACAAAGGAGGGGTGCTTCAGCTGGTATCACTTTTTCATTACTGTTCTCCCGGACAAACCAGAATTTTAAAAATGTTTTATCATACAAATCACTTCTTTTTTCAAAGTGCCTTTTGGCTGTAAAACTCTCTTTGCTTTGTTGTAATTAAATTCAGCTCCTGAAGGGCAGCTAAAGAATTCTATCTTACAACCTGTATTTGGTTAAACAAGGAGACTATTTAGATAGCATATTACAATGTTAGCCTCAACGTTAGCTTCAATGTTAGCTTCGATGCTAATATTTATATGTATAAATTAATTTTGTGTTCAATTAATCTCATTTCAATGTTAACTACCAACAAATCTCAAACAGTCTCACCTTAAAGGTCCATGTTTCAGGCAGAATATTAACAAACACAACATATTTGTTTATACTTGCTAACTTCTTATCAGAAGTAGTGGTTCTAATAACATTGCTGGTCTACTACTATAACTTTATTTTATTTGTTCATTGTATTTAGTACAGACTCTATAGGGTCTCACTACACAGATCAGACTCATAGTGATCCTTCTGTTTTCAGCCCCCCAACTATTACAACTTTAAATTCAAGAAGTAAGTCACAAAAATCTGGAAGATAGCTTCATCTTCTCAAATTGCACTTATATTCTCTTTTTTATAAATATTTTCAGTAAATATCAAAAAAATATAATTGAATATATACCCTTTGGGATAAGTGGTACCATATGAGAAGAGTATGGAAGTGAATTATATAGTTTAATAGTAAAATTTTGAGACAAGCCTTCTGTGACTAAATACCAACAAACACACACATGTACACAGAGACACACAGACACACAGAGACACATACCTCACAATACGGACCCGCATGCAGTTCAGATGGCGCTAATTGTTAATAAATAAAGAAGTGATCATGTTCATTGTGCTCAGTTTCCTTCAAGTTTTGAAATTTCATGCTGATTACCCTTCTCTTAAAATATTTTATGAGTGTATATTTGAAGTACATAATGAACACATTCATAATTGGAGGTTTATACACATACATACCATATCTTAATGTATGAACCCCATTTTCCTCCCCTGCTTCCAAATCCATTCTGATTCCCGATTTAAATCTCTATCTCGATTTTTTCTTCCCTTCAATTTCTTTGCCTTCCTTTCCTGTTCCCTCTCACCAGTACTTGACCTCCTTCTCCCTTGAACATGTTTCGTGTTTCTTAATATCGATCCTCTTGCTCTTTATTTTTATATTGGGTTGCTCATCCAGGAGGGAAAACACAATATTTAAACTTCTGTGATTACCACTGTCTTCATTTTATATTTCCAATGTTTTTCATTAAAGTTTTGCAAGGTTTCCTAATCTTCCTCTTACACTGATTCATTTGTCTTTGGTTCTTTTACCCTTATCTCTTTCTTTCATAGACTGGAGATTACTAGGCTTGAATTTATATTTGATCTTATAGCTCACATTTAAAACTTCTTAGCTTCAATAGCTCTTATTTTCCATTGAAAGATCACTATAGTATTTTTTTCTGTACCAATTTTATCTTTTATTCTTTGCATAATTGTTTCTTCTTATGCTATTAGTTTGTTTCTCCTAATGTATCACCCATACTCTGCCTAAATATATTCTCAAGACTTCTTAAATCTATATGCAACACAGATTTCTCCAGTCACTAACCCACCCCTACTATCATTTGTAAGGCCCACTCATAAAAATCGGGTGCTCCTAACCAGCACCCCAGATGGTCCTCAGTAAGTGATCAGTCTTCTCCAATACGTTTTGCACAAACCCCTAGAAAGCTTTGATGTGTTCCAGAAACCTTTCCTAGCTCACATTTGCCATCTGACCTGTGTTCTGGTCGTGGCCTTCCAGCCACTCGCCTTCCATGCCACAGCATCAGCACCACCACTAATCGGTATTCTCTCAGGCTGCAGTGACTTTGCTCTGAGATCTGTTGCCACAGGGTCAGCATAGATACTTTCACTGTCTTACATTGTGACTCAAAAGCTAGGCTGCACAGAGAGCTAACCCAAGTTACCTAAGAACTTTCAAATGTTTAGTGACACTGCAGATAAGCTTATAATAGTCTGCTAGATGTACTTTCTTTTCTCGCAAAAGTCCAGGCCCATTTCGGTGTCCCGCTAATATGTGCCTTTCCTTTAGGCTGATCTGAGTCAGTTCTTGATAGTTCTCAGTTAATGATCACCCTTCAATCCCTCATACTTGTAAGTGAAACCGACTTGTCTGTCTGCTAATGGTAGTGATTTCCAGCATGCACCTTCCACTCAAAATTTAGTTTTTATCTGTTTCCTGCCTTTAAAGAAATAATGTACACTCTTCTAAGGTGTCACTTTATGGTTGTTGGTTCATACAACAATATGTCACAGTATTGTAGCATATACTATATATATATATGTATATATATATTTCAAATAAAATACATTTAAAATAAAAATACAAAAAATTAGAAACAACAATTAGCTTATAGTCAACAGCCAATTATAAAGCAGCAATTATTGTTTGGCTTGTCTATGAAATGGAATGTATTTATATTAATAAATATTTATCAATCAATAAGAAAAAAAATATTTCTCCTATTTAAAGTGAAGTGGATTAAAGTGCCTGCATAGGCAGATGCAGCAGGGCCCGGGAGATCCATCCCTGAGTCTTCCATATCAGCCCTGCCTCCAAGGCGCACTGAGAAGGCCATTGAGACTGGGCGCGGTGGTGCACACCTGTAATCCCAGCACTTGGGAGGCTATAAACAGGAGGATCACTATGAGTCCGATCTATTCAGTGAGACCCTGTAGACACTGTAGGCCTTGCCCTAAATACAATAAATAAATAAAGTGAAAGACAAGATTTATGCTTGTGTGAAAAAGTCTTGATGATATCATTTACATAGTTTGTAAAAATATTTATAAATGAACTTTTTGAGAATTCAAGATTTTATATGATTTGTCTCAATAATTTATAGGTGTGGAGACTGCTAGTTTTCAGATCAATGAGCAAAATCAAAAAGCCCCCGTTTAAGTCCTGCTCTTAGAATAAGAGGTGATTGTCACTTTAGAAGTTTATTATTGTATTTTGAAAACTTCAAATTTCAACTTTTTAGAATACTAAAAATTACTTGCAATTTTAATTTATGGATTTTGTAACACTGTTCTCATGAAAAATGCAGGATTTTTATCAGGATACTCTCAGACAGAAGCATTATATTTTTATTCTTTATCATCTGCTGAACACCCACTCTGCTCATTTTGTCTACCAGTTTCTAATCTATAGACATATTAAGATTTAAACAATGGCATCTTAAAGAGTCAAGGTTCAAGTTCTTGAGGTTGCTGTGGGTATACATTAAGCACCAAAGCCAGAAGGGGTTTGGCGTAGTAGAAGTAAAAAAAAAAAAACTGAATAAAAAATGATCTCCTATCTAAACTAGGGTAAGCAGTAGGACTTGAAACACATTAAGATTCAGAAGCATTAAATTGTTGAAAACTCATTAGAAAAGTAACTGAAGGGGATGGAAGAAATTATCTCCAGCTTGTTAGTGGAGGGAATGAACAAGATAACTGAGAAAAATGTGTTGTGACACATTTTTGGTCTTCATTGAAAAGGTAGTTGTTCGGGTTGGCAAGATAGCTCAGCAGAGTAAAACACCTGCTTAGGCACACTTAGCAAGCTCAGGGACCGCAGTTCGATCCCTGGCACCACATGCCATGCTAGCCTCGCACCCAGGGTGGGCTGAGCCAGGCAGAGCCTGGGAACAAAGGTGCACACAGGTAATCTGAGTCCTTGGGAGGCGGTAAGTAGGAGGATCACCATGATTCCAAGCTGTGTAGGGAGACCCTGAAGCAATCAAATTCCTTAAAAAAAAAAAAAAAAAGTAGTTGTCATCACAGAATATTACTCTTCCATAAAAAGATAAACTTAGTCATTTGCAGGAAAAATACCACTTTGAGACCATAATGAAATATGTCAGACATGCAAGTTTAAATATCAAAGGACTTTTGTTTTATGAGAAATTCAGAGTAAAAATAGAGACGATAGGAGGTAAGGATATAGATCATTCTCCAAAAAGATGACGAGAAAGAGATGGAGAAAGAGGGGAGAAAGGGAAGAAATAAGTGATAACAAAAAGGAATCAGGATATGTTATATACATGTTATGTACATTGTACATAAAGAATGTAAACAACACATCTTGAAAACATACAAAAGGGATCAAACAATGGTTTCAGGGAAAAGAGAGAAGGGAAGGTGATGAAAATTGGAATTAAAATGTGTTTTGCATATCTATCACCTTCCTACTAGGAATGTAAAATATGTAGTGCCCACATTACCAATGAACAAAAACAGCAGCAAAAACAAGTTGCTACACTGTGCATGGTGGCTCACCTGTGTCATCCTAGCACTAGGGAGAGGAGGACTGGAACTCAAGTTGGAGATCTCTGGAGCTACCTAGGAAATTCAAGACCAGCACAGACCCGGTCTCAGACCTGAACTAAATGATGAGTTACTAGGCTGGGACAATAGCCTGATCTGATAGTCTAAGCGCCTGCATGGCAAGGACAAGGACCTGGGATAAATCCACAACACCTCCTACCCCACCGGCAGGGAACCCTAGGCACCCAGTGCTGGCCACCAGAACTGGGCATGGTGGCACAAGCCTGTAATCTCAGTGCTGGGGAGCTTGAGACAGGAGGATCACAGGAGGATCCCTACAAGTCTCAGCTGCATAGTGAGACCCTGTACCACATAAATAAATAAATAAATAAATAAATAAATAAATAAATACATGGTGGGTTACCATGCTCTGACCTTTTTTTCTGAGCACTTGATGCTATTAAGAAAAATTCATAACTACTCAGTCAATCATTTACTAGATTCTTACAGTGTGTTGCACATATGTGATTAGTAAGGGGTAGTTTCACATAGGAAAGGCCTTATATTCCACTGAGAAGACAAGACTGTAAATAGATCATTTGAACAACAACAACAAAAAAGTGACACGAAGGCATGAATGCAGAACAAAAACAATGTCAGTGGTAATTTTTAGACATACGGCAAAAAAGATGACATCTAAAACATTTTATTTCAAGATTGGCACAAAGAAGAAAAACAGACAGAACAGGCTAAATCAAATATGTTTGTTTGTAGGGATACTACCTAAACAGAAAATGGGTAAGTAAGAAAATAGGTAAACTGAAAAACGAAAGCTTAGAAACCTTAGAATTCCCCTCTCCTGTTCTCTACGCAATTAGAGAGATCAGAATCTAAGTTTTGAATAGAAGGCTGTTCAAATTGTCTTACTGGCAGTGAAAAAAGGTCTAAAAGTAATGGCTTACCAAAACAGGCAGCCCTACAGAGGAAAAGCCAAACCAATTATACAATTAGCTAATGATAATTACACCAACAGACATAAATATATACACAAGCAAATCACTGCAGGCAAAGCACAAAATAATTTCTTTCAGCCAAAATATTTCTAATTGTAATTGTGTAATCTTCTCAGCCTTTCTAAGGATATTGGTCATTTTTGTGTAACACTATAATTCCATCCATAGAAGTCCCCAGAACAAGCATGGAATTTCCCTCATATGAAATACTGGGCAGCTATAATTATTCATGTGATTCTACAAAGAATCAAGAACATGTGAGACACAAAACAGGGGCTCAGAACTGATTGAAGAGCACTGGGCTGCCTGTCGGAGGCACCAGCGTCCCCGGAGCTCTGAGCAGTGCCTTTCTGAGGAAAGACTGCCTGCATAGTGGATGGTACATTGAAATTTGTAAACTGGACTCTTCCAAATTTTCCCAGAGAAATGCCTTTAAATGGCCACAAAATATAAATGTGTAAATTCTGTTGAAGAACTGAGATTTTTCTGTGTCTGTAAAACTTTATTGGTTGTTTACAGCATCAGAAAAATGAGTTTGATACAATCATACTTGTGAATTATAAAATAGTAGTGACTTTCTCTGTTCAAGTACAATCTTCATATGACTAGAATAGACCTTCATGAAACCAGGAAATATTTAGGATGTGACTGGAACAAAATGAAAAAAATACACTTTATTTTTATCAGTTGACGAGTCAAAGTTTTCTTCTATATTTCTTCTGAAAAAGGGACCTATGTAGAAAGATGTCGTGATTCTATCTTTGAAAGGTGTCATTATAAGTAAAGAATGATTAGATACTAATAGATTATGGACGAGACAAAATGTAATATTGAGGTAATCTGTCAAGTGGCAGTCAGCTTGTTCTGTGAGTCATTAACTTTCTATTGGTTAATGATACCACCTGGCTCCATCAGAAAATCAAATACTATGTCAGAAATGATAATATTTTATAAGAAAGAGCTTCTCAAATTCTGCTATAAGTTGTACTGCAAATGAAGTTTCAGAGTTTTCTGTTACATTGCTAATTATAAATGCGTGTTAGGGCCTGGGGAGATGGCTCAGTAGAATAAGCACTTCCTTGGCAAGTGCAAGGGCCTGAGTTCAATCC
>NDGN011318057.1:0-11514 GCA_002564285.1 Tympanoctomys barrerae | reverse complement strand
GGCTCAGGTTGCTGTGGTTCAATCCCCACAACTAAAGCCAGCCAAACCTGCCCTGAAGGCATTCAGAGCAAATAAATAAATACATACATAAATAAATAAATAAATAGTAAAGGGCCAGCCAGATTGCTCAGTGGACTAAAGCATCTGCTTAGGCCGAGTGCAGTGGCCAGGGTTTGACCCCAGATGGGCTGTGCCTGCCCCGCCCCCGGGGCACACTGAGACAGCAATTGAGACTGGGCGTGGTGATTGGCACCTGTCATCCCAGCACTTGGGAGGCTGAAAATAGGAGAATCACCACAAGTCCAATCTACCTAGTGAGACCCTGTACAACCTATGTACCCTGTCCTATATTCATTTTTTAAAAAATGAAATAGAATTAGTTGAACAAAAATTTCAAGAAGAAAAAAATAATAATAAAGCGCACACCCATAGCAAAGTAAAAGAAAGCGAGTCCCTAAAACACCCGTGGTGAGGAGTCTGGGTGAATCTTTCTAGAGTCTGTAGTATGGGAATCCAGCAGGCCCAGGGAGGGACAGTGAGGCGCTTGTGTGGGCCTGTGGTGTTTTCCACAGAACAAGTTCTGTGAGTCAGAGCCCTGCCCCGCCTTCCCCACGGGCGTCCTGTCGCTGACAGGCTGCATTCAGTCCAGAGACTTTTAGGGGTTGCTTCTTTCTCTGCGCCCTGAACCACTGCTCCCTCTGCCTAGGTTGGTCCTGCCTCCTCCAGGGGTCTGTCTGTTCATACATCCAAGGAAGTGGCAAATGCCTAAGAAGAGGTGTCCCTGAGTGTGATGAGGAATGAAGGGGGGAAACAGCAAGATCACCGCACTGTGCCCTGAAAGGAGCAGTGAGGGAAACCAAGCAGGCCTGAAGTTATTCCTCACACTCCTGGGCCCAGGCCACGCAGAGCCAGGAGACTGCTTGCCCTTCACCACAGAGGGCAGGTGAGCGCTGTGCCCTCCACAGTGCAGGGGTTCTCACTGCTCAAAACTTCTCAAGGGGTCTGCGACAAGCCCTCCCCTCTTCACGACGGGCTCCTGTAGTCATCTCCCATCCAGTCAGTGCGGTTCTGTGATTCCACAGACCCTGAAGTGTGGTTCATCTCTGACTGCTAATTTCTGGAGTAGCTCAGAGCTAAACAATAAACCCCTTCTCAAAACGGCTCCCGGTTACACCACTACTAAATACAGCTGATGCGGCAAATAATGCACCCTGCAGAGCTCGCCCGTCATGCGGGCAGTCGTTTGCAGAGCCAAGTGCTCTCTGTGCAGTGTGCAAAGCCGTGAGCTCTCCTGGGCTGGCACCCCTGCTCTGCTGCTTGTCACTGGGGCGCTGCTCTGCTCTGGGCTTCTTGCACTATAATTTTTAGCTTTCCTGTTCACTCTTCACCTCACTGTTTTCCAGAGCATTTCCTTCTCTTCACTGCATAGCTGTTTTCTAGGTATATTAGCCATCATCTTAGTTGATGAGGGAAAGTTAAAATCCAGTTCAACGCTGTTGCTTTCATCTGTCACAATTTCTTTTTTTTTTTTTTTTTTTTTTTTCTTTTCCTGCTTTCATATGTGCTCTGTGACACTGAGGTTTATCATCTGTTCATTGTCAAAGTATCTTCGAGCTGCGGGTCCCAGCGTGAAACCTCCACAGCCCTGTGCCGGGAGTGTACCAAGACCGCGGGGCTTCACACAGTCACAGCTAACCTCATCGCGGCGCTGTGCCGCCTGTCTTTCTGCTGTGCCGCTCTAGTGGCGCAAACAGAATGAGAGGAAGCTGCAGGCCCTCGGCAGAAGCCGGGCCAGGCGCCGCCCTGCGCTGCAGGCGTTCTGTGCCGCCATTAGTCACAGGTTAAAGAAATGACAGCTTCCTTTAGGAATGATCCAGATAGAGTGGAGAAAGTATTGATTTTATTAAATCTCAAACTTATGATGCATTTCTTTGCTATTCTTCGTGACAAAATGAAATGCTGAAGTGACGTTTCTTGGTGCTAATTTTGTGCAAGGAGGTAGGAAACATACCTATTTTTTAAATGAAATACATACCACTTAAGTAAGCTTCAAAAAGTATTGGTAGAATCTCTTTTTACTAAATTTTGTGAAGGTTTTCTGCATTTTAATTTTGAATGTAGTAAGTATTAAGGGTGTAGCCCATAAAAATGAACACTTAGTAGAGTCCTTAATAATTTTTAAGGAAATAAAGAGTTTCTACAACTCAAGTATTTGGGAAACATTAATTTAATGGACAGGGACCAGCACTGTAAAAATGGAAACAAATACAGAAGTACACCGTACCTTATTGTTACTAAGTTCCCATTTTATGCTAATCTTGTCCTACAGACGTCATCACGCACCGGATGGGCGCAGGCCTCCTGGGGCCTCTGTGTCAAGTACACAGGTACAGAGACGCATAAAGTGGGGTCATAAGATACAGTGTATATTTTATGCTTGTAGGTAAAGAGTTTTTAAAAAGAAGTCCTAGATCATCTGCTCCTTTGGGGCAGGAGCAGAGCGTTTTTATCTTTCTGGGTCAAGATCCCCAGGATGACACTGGCACACACAGCAGTTCCAAGCCCCAGAGATGGGGCCTGTGCCGCCCCCCCCCCCGGCCCTGCAGCTCAGCACCGCCAGCTCTGCCCTCCCCGTCCAGAACCTGCCTCTCGCTCTCAGACCCAGCTGCGCTGGCTCTCAGGCTGGGCTACTGCAGTGGCTCCTAGCTGTTCTCCTCGATTCAGTTTATATGGGTGCTAGAGTCATCATGTTAGGCCTCGTGGCCATCAACCCTGAACTTGGACTCCGAGCCTCATGACAAGGGAGAAATGTGGTCCTGGGTGCAGTCTGTGTGTGGTCCCCGCTTGGCCCCTTGCACACGCCTCTCTGGAGCTTTCCTCTGGTTCTGCTTTCTGACCACCACAACCTAAGCATTCGCTGTGTCACACCCCTCCTACAATGTCCCTGCTGGAACTAGAGACAAGCTAACTCATGCCTCCTCTGAGGTGTGGGTGTTGGGCGTCGTGGGGGAAGGCTGGGGACACACCTGCGGATGCTTGGCGGTTTCCCTTCCTGCAGGCCCAGGTCCTGCTCTTCTCTTCGCTCAGTTCTCCAGCAGTTGCCTGCCTCACCTTTGTCCCTGGCGCACACAGCCTATCACCAGGGCCTGGGTGCGCGTTCTCCAGAGATAACAGAGCAATCAACGCTCATTCCTTCGCTTGTCCCGTCAGCTACTTCCTGACCCCGCACTTCCAAGGGCCACCTCAGAGCTCCCGGCCAGCCCTTCCTCACCAGCTGCACTTACCTTCTCAGAACCGAGTCAAATCATGACGTCCAAGGTAATTCAGAGAATCACTCTGCCTACATGCTAATGGGAGCTTGGCAGAAACTAATTAAGGAATTAATGACCTTTTCATTTGAAAAAAGTTCATAACTCATAGTCCAAAATAAAGTTAAAAAGAATCCCAGTTAAGGTACTGTGCAAAATCCTACCGCAACCGGGCAACATTTTCTGAAATAAAGAAACAAATGTAACAAATTAAAACAATTTTCTGCAGATGTATCTGACCTGAAATAGACGGCAGGAAAGTTAGAAAGTTAGGAAGCAGAGATGGGAAACAACATTTTAAAGAAATCATTTCAGTAAATCAACCTAAATTAAAGAGTTGTGAGTTTGTTAATAAAACTGTGCGAGGAAAAATAAAAGTGAAAGCATGCATGGTGACATAAAAGTGCTGCCCTTGTATCTTCTCAGGCATATTAACCAAGTTCTTGAAGTCTCTATTATTTTATAATGATCTGCCAAACAGAGATAATCATTATCTTCCTGGAGTTTATATGTAACAGTAAAGTATAATTCCCTTGATATTTGAAATCTGGGGCAGAAATGATTAAAGGATGGCATTCCTAGAACATTGCAAAACTCTCATGATTCTTTTCTCATAAAAGTAACAAAAGAATCATAGGAAAAAGGAGATTGACAAGGTGTTTTCTGACACCAGCAAATACAAGCCTTTTTCTGTGTATAATGAGAAAAACTGTAGCTTATTGCGAGCTCCACATGATTATAAGTCATATTAGATTTTTACAACTTTTTTCACACAATAATTGTTCTTTGTTTTATAGACTTCAAAGAACAGCAGATAATGCTGGAAGAAAGTGTTCTACCAGTATGCTAATGATATGGAAATGAGCAGCAAGAGAAAGTGAGCATTAAAAGGGAAAATGTGAACCATCAGAACAAATAGAAAGAGAGGTGAAAATGTGTGAGGTGGCTAAAGACACACTGGCAAGCGAGCACCGGGCAGCTCCTGTCTGTCACCCCCAGGAAGGTGATTGCCCAGGTCCCTCTCCGTCATCCCCAGGCTGCGCTTTCTTGTAACACCCTGGATCCTGGGGTGCCCTTCCCAAAGCCAGACGTATTGGGCTCCGGGTTTAAGGCCCCAGCACTGCCCCATCATCGCACCACTTGCCCTGAAGATGCCTTCCAAGGCCTGCGTCTAACAGATTGAGTCAAGCTCATTCCACATGCTAAATAGGCCCCTGCTCTGGGACTGCAGCAGGGAGACATCTACACCAGGGAAGATGGTACGGACGCGGGGGAAGATGGTACGGACACACTCGTCTCCATCCCTCTCAGTCAGTACAACACACATAAGACTAAAACACAACAAGAAGGCAGCACAGCCAGGACCCTGGACGTGGAAGAGCACAAGGGAGTGAGTTCTCTGTTTTTTATTGTGTTTTGTTTTTGCAGATCTCCTAGACTTAGAGCTGAAGAATCTGCCTACACAGGAATGCTAAGCATGCCAAAGAAAAGCCTCATCAACAACCTGGTATTCCTGGCCAAAGGACCGGGAAGGACATGGAGGAGGAGCCTAAGCAAGCAGAAAACATTCGTACAAGTTCTGTGCAAGCAGCAGAAAAGTTTCTTGAACTCATCTCCACATCAGCCAGCATAGGACGGCCCAGACTCCCACCCTTGTGAGACCCAAACCGGGTACCCAAAGTATGTCTCCCCTTCCTGCTAGGGCGGAGTGAGAGGTGGCATAAGAAACAGAGGCTTCCGGCCTACCAGGGAGGGATGCGCTCCTCTCCCACAGAGTGCATGGAGGAAATCAAGGCTTCCAACCACCTGGCAGTCAGGAGAGACCCCAGTCCCTCCCGCAGGTGACGGCAGAGGAGACCAGTGGAGACTCAGTTTTACCACCTGCCAGATGAAAGGTTCGCATCCCATCCACACCCCGTCATGTCAGTGGGGACCACATGGGAACAACAAGGTTCTCTTCATATGCCAGCCAGTGGGCATCAGTGGGGCCTAGAGGGCACAGGATCCCCGTACCCACAGTAGGAAAAATAACTATTTCACTGGTGTCCACAGAGCTGTGTGGGCATCTGGGGCTCCCATTCCAGGCACAGTGGATGCCCTCTCTGCTGCTAGAGCTGTGTCACTGCAGCTAGCTGTGGCTGACTTCAAATAAGATCCAGGAGTTTGTTACAAGAGAAATTATTGGGTACAGCTTCCCTGATATGTTTAAAAACCACTCACCCTACTGAGGAAGGCAGTCAAGGCTGGGGCAAATCAGACAAACAACTGGGTGGAATGTATCAAAGGTCACAAAAACCCACAGGCATGCACAGGACCTGGGACCCAAAACGACCCCAGGCTCCTGAGCACTGCCCATGGGCCAGTCGAAAGTGGTAGTTTCAAACGCTCATGCTATTTTCAGTCCTTGGTGGGAAACTAGGGAAGTCTGAAAAGGCAAGTTAATCCTGATGCCAGACCAAGAGCACTCGTGACAGGACCACTGTCTCCCCGGGTCCTCTCCAGGAGAGGGAAGCCGTTCCAGGAACTGTGCTTGCTAATGACCTCTTCTCCCCTTCTCGGGCCACTGTGCGCCTGCGCCTGCTACCCTCTTACCTGACAGTGTACTTCCTTTCTACCTTCAATCAATGTACACTTCTGCTGCCTCTCCCGTCTTGTCCAATTCTCTGTTCAAGTCACAGAGAACTCGGGGAGAATGCCTTGGCACCCGCTGTCTGCCAACAACGCCGAGAACCAAGAAGATTCAAACTGAATAAAGCGACACAGCCAATATGTACTGGCACAGATATGTGAGAGTTGCTTGAGAAAGATCTTAAGGTGTCCATTAGGAAAACATTCTACTAGCAGTAGGAAACGTAATGCAAGTACAAAGACAACCTCAGTGAGACCATTTAAATAAGAAACAAATGTAAGCTGTTTGCAAGAACCAAAATAAATACAGGAAGCAATAAAATTGAGGAAAGAGCCTGATGATAGAACAACAGAAATAAAACAGCAGGAGCCGCAAAGAAAAAGTGGGACCTCGAAGGGCAGCGGGGCCTGTGGGGCTGAGGCAAAAGCCCTGTCCTGCCTGTCCTCTGAAGCTTTAGACAGAGAGAAGAAAGAGGACAGGAGGATGGGTACTCTAACATAGAATCAGAAAAGTATTCCAAATTTGACAGAAAAAAAAAAATTAAATCTAAGAAGGTGAGCGAATTCCAAACAAAATATTACCAAAGAAACCCACAATGATTCATCAAACTTTTGAAAATGAAAGACAAAGAAATAATCTGGAAAGTAGATTATTTATTTATTTTAGACAAATAATTTAAATGGTAAATTTCTCATAAGAAAATATGGAAGCCAGAAGGCAGTGAAAGTACTTTTCAGGACTAAAAGGAATTATTGTAAACACAAAGTCCTATATCCAGTTTAAAAAAAAAAAAAAAAGTAATTCATGCGTGGAGAAGTCAAGACATGCTTTGATGAAGGAAGCCTCAAAATTTGCCACCAACAAAAAATCTTCATCCTTTACAAATGGCAAATACAATATTTCTAAATAGAGAGGAAATGATAAAAGAAGAAATACAGGAATGTTGCAAATAAAGGGAGAACATGGTAAGCAAAAATATGGGTGTTCTATATACTTCTGTTCTCCTCAAAGTTCAGCCCTTGAAACAAACATGTGATTATGTTCTAAAGACAGAGTTGAAGAGATGAGACTTTTGCACTTTATTCAAAGTGATAATATTAGCTAAGATAATTCAAGAATACATAGCCATTCAGTAACCTCTGAAAACAGTAATACGAAGATAGAGGTATGAAAAAAAAGATACAAATTTAGTAAAGAGAACTCTAAAATATGGTCAAGTAACCCACAACATGGCAATAAAATAAAAAACAGATAAAAATAGAAAGAATTATAACAAAAACTTTAATTTCCATTAAATACACAAGGCCTATACATAACCAGTAAAAAATAAAGGTTGGCAGGTAGATTAAAAGTATGAGTAAGGAAATTCACCTCAGATATAACAATATTAGCACGTGAAAGTAGAATGGTAGAAAAATACATACTATACAAATATTAATCAAGGAGAAATGGGAGGACATATGAGGATCAGGAAGGCAAGCTCCCAGCGAGATAAAACAAACCAAAAGGAATACCTTGGAAGAGCTGCCTGACCTTGACTCTGACACGCTCCCTCTGGATACATTTTTGAAAACCAGATCCAGCCAAGCCATTCTCTAAAAACCCTCCTATTCCCTTAGGATAAAGGCTCAACCCTTCATTCAGGCTCAGAGATTTTGCTCCTCAAATATCCTATCTGATTTCTTGCTTTTCTACACTGAATGCATGCTTTGACTCTGCTGGGAGAGAAAATAATCAGATATAATGTTGTCTCAATACCATGGTTTTGCAAATGACTTATCACTTCCAGGGATAGTAATTATAGTCTCTGTTTTAGAGTTGTGTACTTGAGTATTTATTTCAAGTTTTGTTTCAACAGGATCTGCTAGTTAATGAAGGATCCCAGCTACATACTCCCCTATACTATGTAGCAGCAAGAGATGCCAGTAACTCTATACTGCAGTTGCATGCTCCATAGCTTGTCTTCCCTGGGTTCAGGACAGGAAGTGCTCCATTGATGTCGGCCTTTACCACCACTCTTTGCTTTCTTTTGATTTTCTAGATGAAGTCTACCTCCTGAGTCCACTGCCACATCTCAGACTGCAATGAGGCATTCCCTGTCGAATGATCTGCTCTGATGACTGTTTTTGGTTTAAGCAGTCATCTCAGATTAATACATTTTTTCCTCATTTTCTCACTTATAGTAAGTGCTGAGCAAACGTCCACCACATACTTTGTATTTAACATGTGAAGAAACACATGGATGAATTAACAAATGAATAGAATTAATACCAGAACATGAAGCAGGCCACTGAAGATGGATGTAACTGTCATTGATATAAGGACAATTTCCCCTTATGTTTTATTTTAAGAAACTCCAAAGCTGCAAAAGAATTAAAATTGGGCCTGGGGAGATGGCTCAGTAGAATGAGTGCTCTCCTGGCAAGTGCATGGGCCTAAGTTCAATCTCCAGTTCCACCAAATTTAAAAAAAAAGCAGTTTGGGGCAGAGATAGCTCAGTGGCTTAAGTGCCTGCTTGGCAAGCATAAAGTCCTGAGTTCGATCCCTGGTACAAAAAAAAAAGAAAGAAAAAAAGAAAAAATTAAAAGCATAGCATAACAAACACCTATATGTCTTAACATAGACTTACTAATAGCCAGGCATAGGTTTTCTCTGAATATATACTTTTTCTTCTAAAGTGTTTGAAAGTTCATTATCAATTTTTAGACATTATAAATACCTTGGGGCTAACTAAAAAAGATTATTCTTATTACAACAATATGAGTGCCATATCTACAAGTTTTAATATCAATTCAATAATATCAAATATGTAGTCTGCATCAAACACTCATTTTTCTGGTGTATTTTTAACTGATCATAAAACATGAAAATTATACATAGAAATGTGGTATGATGTGTTCTTTCAGTACATACATACATACATGGTACGTACACATATCCAGTTTTTCTAGTACCATGGGTTGAAAACTATGTCCTCTTTTTCTCAACACTGAATTAGTGAATTTTTCCCCAGGATTAAATCAAATGTTTTGCACTGTATTTGGTTGTCCTGTATTTTTATTTATGAAATCATTTTAAAATAAGTGATATGGTGATTAATGCTTAAACTTTCGGCTCTGGACTTGCTAGGGTGGCTATGCCTTGTTTGGGTAGAGGGCACTATATTCTGAAATTTGGTTCATGTGTTTGTAAGTTAGTTCAGAAGTTGTAGCTCAGCAGTAGAGAATTTGCCTGAGTGAGGTCCGTTTCTTATCTCTATCATCATAAAAATATAGTATCAATTATAATACTCTGGAAGCTCGTGTATTTTCAGACAAGATTGTTCCTTTGTTTGGATATATCATATTTTTATTCATTCATCAATTTATAGACATTTAAACTCTTTCAAGTTTTTGGTGGGGATGGAGAGATGGCTCAGTAGAGCAAGCGCTTGCCTGACAAGCACCAGGGCCTGAGTTCAATTCCCAGTTCTGCCAAAAATAAAAGATTTTTGGCTATTATGCAGGTTAGGTGGAAGTTTTTCTTATTTTCTCGGGTATATTCCTAGGAGTGCTATTGTTGAGCTGTGGTTACTTTGTATTTAATGTGTGAAGAAACTCTAAGTTATTTTCCCAGGTGCCTGCCCTCCCAGTATTCTAAGTGTTCTGTATCCTTCCCGTGACTTGTTGTTATCTGCTTTTCTATTACAATCATTGTAGTGAATATACATTGGCATTTTTTGTTGTTGGCGGAACCGGGGATTCAACTCAGGTCCTTGCACTTGCCAGGGAAGCGCTTATTCCACTGAGCCATCTCCCTAGCCCTACACTGGCACTTTCTTGGTGTTTGACTTTCGCTTTCCTAAAACCTAATGGCTTTAAGTATCTTTTATGGGCTTTGGGTCATTTATGTATCCTTTTGGAAAAAGTTGTTTTATGTTTTATGTTGCATAGTTTTACAAAATCTAACTATAAGTTCTTTACTAGATATGTGATTTGT
The DNA here is from genome assembly GCA_002564285.1 of Tympanoctomys barrerae. Lineage (NCBI taxonomy): Eukaryota > Metazoa > Chordata > Mammalia > Rodentia > Octodontidae > Tympanoctomys > Tympanoctomys barrerae. Next base: position 1,599 of record NDGN011318057.1, on the reverse strand, counting down.
AAGTATTTTCTGAAATTCAATGTCTTCTGCCTTATCGAGCCTTCCAGTACATGAGTCTGATATGTCTTTCTAGTTGTTAAGGTCTTGAATTTGTTTTGACATTGTAAATTTCAGAGTATGAGGTTTGCATTTATTTTACAGGCTTATTCTGAAGGAGTATTGTATACTTTGATATGTTGTGTATGAATTGCTTTTCTTAATTTCATTTTTATGTTGTTTATTTCTAACCCACTGTCTTGGTTGCTTTTCTCTTGTTGCTGAGACAAAATACCCCACATTCAAAATTGAGGAAAGTAAAGTTTATTTAGCTCACAGTTTCTGGAGGTTTCAGTCTGTAATCAGCAAGCTCCAAGACAGGGTGGCGTGGCGGAGGGGCAGCGTTTCAGGCGGCAGAGGAGAGCAAATCAACACGAGCCGAAGCAGGCAGAGCCCGCCTCCTTTCCTCCCCTAGGTTATCCACCTACCGTCTGCCCACACCTACACAGCTCGGTCTCCCTGCCCTCCTCTTCACAAGCTAAGGATGTTTACAAAGTGAGGTCCCTGGCCCCCTGCTGAATTGCTTAGTTGAACTTTTAAACTTCTCAATTTGACAGGATGAACAACACCCAACACCCAAGAGCAGTAGGGGCGGGTCCTTTTTTCCTCAAGATAGAGAACTGCTGAGTGAGTTACGCTTCTGGACTCCTCAAGTTGACACAACGTATCAACCACAACAACCACAGAAATACTACAGATTTTTGTGTACTGATTTTGTACCTCACTAAATTTATTAGTAATAATTATAGTAATAAATGCATGTATTTTGATAAAGCAGTCTCCATTCTTTGCTTTAGTCTTGAAAATTACTGTTTATTTTAGACCTAAAATACATGATTGGTCTCCTTTAGTAAGGAAAATTTTTAGAAAATTTCAGCAACATATTACAATATGAAAAATCTGCCTCCATACATTTCACAAACTGCTGGAAATGTGGGCTGTGGGCTGGGTCTCAGTTTGGGATTTAGTGTGCACTTGTCTGAGCTTTAAAGTGCAAACTGCCATTTTTTATACAATAAAATGATTTTACATAAAAGATTAAATGACTCATCAACTAATTTTCAAGAACCTAAAATTTTGAAAGAATTTAATCCAAATTATTGAACTAATAAAGGATTGATGGAAAATGCACTTTTAAAGATGATTAACAAACAACTTTTATGAACAATGAATAGACAGCCTATTATTTCCTATTCATCCTTTTACTTGTTTGATAATTCAGAACTCATCTACTATGTGCCCACAGCTGTAGCTATGAAAGCAGAGATGGGACAAAATTCTTTTCCTTAAGGTTCTGATGGTAGTCTAGTCTACAAGTTTGGCAGTGCTCCAATTTTTGGATTAAAAGAATAAAAAAAAAATAGCAAGAGGATCACTTCCAGAGTCATTTAATAATATAAAAAGACTAAAAGAAGAAGGAAAAGTTCCTCGCAGTGGTAACCCGGCATAGCCCATGCTCCAAGACCTTTCTGGCATCTATTTTTGTTTGCTTTCCCACCAAAAGGAGCCCTGAGACACCACACACACACACACACACACACACACACACACACACACACACAC